>BJCM01265783.1:0-28106 GCA_018326385.1 Flaveria bidentis | reverse complement strand
ATAACAACCTCATTTCGAATTTTAAATGACAATGAAATACTCGAAGTTTCCATTCCCTTATGAAAATCATTCTCAAAATTCGGAATGATTGTTAAGAGTTTCCAAGACAGAATCATGTTTCCCATATACAGTCGCTCCAACATTCGGCAAACCCTTAATTGTTGTGAAACCACCATCAACCATTGTATTCACCTTAAAAGAATCACTAGAAACAATACAGTGGTTTTCGTATATTCGGTCACAAGATTATTTTTATGTAACGAATCAAACAAACCTGAAGAATTTATAGAAGACTCATGTTCTTCACGTCTTTCATGTTGGGGATATTGATTATAAGACTCACTAAGAGCCATCGTTACCAACAAATATTCTTCCTCATCTATCTTACTTTCATCTTCATCAAACCTCGGTATGTCTTTTGATAAAAATTCTGGACAAATTGGTTCGTAGAACCGGGGTGGATGACGACTAAACGGATTCTGCTCTCCGTCGCCACCTTCATCCCCGACGATGGTGCTCGACTCGGTTTCCGCCTGGATCTTATGCTGTTGCAACTCAAGGTGTTGTACCCTTTTTTGGAGCCATTTAATCTCTTGTTGCAACTCGAGATCTCGTACTCGTCGCTTGAGTCGTTTGATCTCCAAATCCCGTGGGTCACAGTTCCCGATCTCATTGCCTCGTCCGGCGAATCTACGATCACGGTTGACTCCATCTCCACCAGCACGTGAACCACCAATGTTCTTGTCGATGCCTCGGTCGGCGACTCTTCGAACAAAATAACACCTGCCTTCACGTAGAGCCATTTGACAAACCAAAAGCTCTTATACCAAATGATGCAGATTAGAGAAGCAATCAAATGGCTCAAGAACAAATAGTTAATCAAAAACGATAAATGAACCAAATGATACCAAGAACACAAGTTCTTTAATTCTAATTCAATTAACAAAAACTCCCCCTCAATGAAAGCAAACCCTAACATTTATACTAGACCTAACAAGTTAAAGACAATAACAAAATAAATTAAAAGATACTAACAAACTTAAATCAAAGATAAACTAAATAAATAAAATATTATGCAAATCTTCAAATAATCTTTAATTTGGATCCCACTTCGGATCGGGTTTAACTCTTGGATCATCACCCGCATCAGGATCCCTTGCTTGCACTCGCCAGTAGCTGACTCCCCTTGACGGAATCTCTATTGCTAGGTTTCGCCTTTAAGAACCAATGAGATCCTAATAATATGAATTATAATAAACTCAAATTGTAAACTCCGCACATCCAAACTATTTTTGATAAATATTATAAAAATAAAATTTTAATTACATTCGTAATGAATCGATGTAGTTGCCTTAAAATATTTAACATCAAACATTTTATATGTAGCCAAAATAAAAACATATATATTCTGCTTCCTCTTGCTAAAGAATCTACTTTACACCCACTTCCTGGGTATAGTTAAGGAAAAGATAAAAACAAAATTGATATGGGTGAATAAACTAAACGATGAAATCATAGAATAGAACTAAAGAAAAAAAAAAGAAAACTCTCATAGCGTTATGTATTGTTGTATTTTGTGTTGTTAATATATAAAAAATACGAATCATGGAGCAATATACAATGAATATCAAACAATGGATATTAAGAAAAAAGAAAAAAGCGAGTGATGATGTGTTAAGCAAAGGCAACCTCATATTTCAAATTAAATAATGAAGTAAGTTAATCAATTGCATATAAAAGTGCATAATTGTGATAAATACGCTTGTATGTAACACCTCAAATAATGTCGATTATAAAATATCTGCGTTAACTACCTCCTATCCGTTGACAAAAAGAAATTATAACCTTACCACGTAATTTGTCGTAAATGATGACAAGTAATAGGTATAATAATTTATGGGTCCTAATATAGAGTCACTCATTCATATAAATCGACGCCCCTTTATACGTTACGTATGGGTCTATACACAGCGTATATGGTCGAATACACTAAAAACGAGAAAAATTCAGGGGGCTGTCAGAGAGCTATACGCCCCATATAGCCCTATACGGCCCCCCTATACGACATATATAGGGCTATACGACGCGTATAACAAATTCCGCCACTGACTACGATGAAAAATTCAGGGAGGCTGTCAGAGAGCTATACGCCCCATATAGCCCTATACGACACATATAGCTTTATACGACCTTCCTATACGACATATATAGCCCTATACGACACATACAACCCTATACGACCTCTCTTTATACAATGTGTATGAGGCTATACGATACGTATAGAAATTTTGGGGTGTTTATTTAAAATATTGGGTGTTTATTTACTCAAACCCTAATTTATTCTTATCTAATTGGAATATGACGTATTCCGGACCTGAACTTTTTTCCGCTTTAATTAAATGTGACATATTTTTAAACCTACAAAGAATGTGTTCGTTTTATTCAAGCTTTATTATATATTACCCGCAACCTTAATATATGACCATGCTCAATGTTACAAAAAGACGAAAAATCATTCTTAATGTTAAAATTTAATATCTTGATGGTTTAATTCTTTCAATTTATACTTTTTAATTTTATGCAGTTCTATCATCAATTGACTTTTTAAAACATTATAAAAATTATTATAAAATGTTAATATTAATGTTTTCCTGGGTATCACCCTAATTAAGGTGTTTATATAGATTTAAAATATTTATATCGAAGTTTTTCATACGCATAACATTTTTATTTATCTTTTATAACTTTTTATAGCCATTATCATATTAATTTTTATAACAGAGTTTATAGTTTTTTTATAACATTTTGTGCTAGCTTTTTTTAAGCACATTCTCTACTTATTTTATACCAATTGTGTATAAGATTCTTTTATATCAATCTTTATATAAATATTGGAAGCACAAATCACCATCACAGCCCACACATTTCCAAACACGTTGCTTTTAAATATTGAAATTGAGGCATATATACGCACAACGCAAACGAAAAAACAATGTTAACACATTTACGCTGTACTCATATATAAAACACTAAAATTAATGAAATTCCAATCACACCCCCACACAGTAACAACACGCACATCCGTACACACTACAAATTCTATAAAATACGAGTCTACGTTTTGCACACATGTGTATTTAGATTACTAAATCACGTTATTAATAGTTAATATCTTGGGGTGTTGAACAATTAAAGTAATCTAGTTCTTTTTTCAGAATTTTATGTTAAGAATCGATTAATCAACTTCCTATTTTTCAAAAAACTTAAATTAACAAAGATAGTCTATTTGTGACATTTTATTTCATCAACCGAAGCCAATGAAATTGGATCGACATTAGACCATCCATAGAACCATAATCGTCTCTCCCATGGAAGTTGGACCATTAAAGATCCACACGAGTCTATAGACCAAGCGCCACAAGGTATACTGACACTAAGTCATGGACGTGTGTTGCAAGTGCTCTTATAATCATATACGCGATGAGTTGAAGATCAAAGCTTTTATAGAAGTTCTATATATGCTTAAATACCCATGATCAACATTCAACATGTTTTATCTTTAAAAACACACATTATAGATACCAAAGCCGTTACCATTGTACTTACATAATACATATACGTAGTTTTAATTTATCTCCATCATACAAGATTATAATTTGAACATTACGGAGATGAAATCTTGAACCATGCCTTCCAACCACGACTCCAACGGTGGTGGCGAGTTATCATATCGGACCGAGGTTCGGTCATCTGAGGATGACTCTGCTTCTTGCACATCACAAAAGTCCTCTCATCACAAGACCCAACTGCTTCATTTGCTTTCATTCCTGCCAACAAATTTAGTAATCTTGAAAGGTACTATATGGAGGTTCAATACAACAACAAAATAAATATCATTAAAAAAGGTCCTAAGAGACACCCATTTGAATAAATTGACACCCGCCTATACGTCACGTATGGTACCATACACGACGTATAAGGTTGAAAACACTAAAAACGAGGAAAATTCAAGGGGGATGTCATATTGTTATACGCCACATATAACCCTATACGATACATATAGAGCTATATGACGCATATGGCGAATTTCGACAATAATTACGAGGAAAATTCACGTGGCTGTCAGATTGTTATACGACACATATAGCCCCATACGACACATATAGCCCATACGACACATATAGCCCCACACGACACATATAGCCCCACACGACACATATAGCCTTATACAACCCACCCTTTATACGACGCATATGAGGCTATACGACACATATAGAAATTTGGGGTGTTGATTTATAATCATGAGGTGTTTAAATAACCAAACCCTTAAAAAAAATACCCAAATGGGACAAAGATTCCATTTAAATTTATATTTATATTACTTTACTCATATCATATTAACACTAGGTTAGTGACTCGTGTGTTACACGAGTGGACCAATACTTAAAACGACACATAAGTAAATAAACTACAATAATATGTATATATGATATATATATATATATATATGATGTTGAAAAGATAAATTAAAATAATTTTTTTATATAATGATATAAAAAAATTACGATATTCCACAATAAAAACAAATGAAGGTAGAACAGATGAACATAAAAATGAAGAAAAAAATTAACTAATGAACAAATTTGATAAAATCTACAAAAGTATGTAACTATGATACGTAACTAAGAAAATAAACAATTTAAATTAAAAATTAATTGTTCATAAAGATGTAAATACTTATTTATGTAATGATATTTAAAGTTATAAAGAGTGAGTAAAAGTCACAAAAATAAAATGTTGTTAAAAAACAAACAATATAAAAAGTATGAATAATGTCATAAATTTAAAAATTAATTAAGAGAAAAATATTATGTCAAAAGAAAATATGACATAAAATTTTATTTTAATAAAATAAAATTTGTTAGCGGTAATACTAAAATTAATAACTTAATAATTATTTGTTAACATAAATAACAATTTTTCTTATAAAAATTGTCAAACAAATTAAAAGTAATAATTGGTCATTAATATAATATTTATTGTAATTGATATGAGTTAATAGTTTCCAAAATTATAGTAACGAAGTAGCGACATGTGACATTTAGATGGATGTGCTATAAAAAAGCCACGTGTATTGATAGTTAGTTTTTAAGTATAAGTTATAGATATAGATATGAGATGATTCCATGGGCCGAATTAAAGGATATTCAAAAGGGTATCTAATAAATGTTGATAGAATTTGTCAGTTTTTTCTAAACTTAAGTTTTTTTTTAAGGAAAACACGAATATGAACTATAATATAAGTAGTAGCGGCTAGAGTAAAGAGTCTTATATGGTTTAAATTCTTGATTCGTAAACAAGCATCACGATCATACAACAACAACAACAAACCCGAAAGAACTTTGCTTACCATCAGATTCTGAATTTGTTGGATAAAGCAAGAACTTGTTGAAATCAGAACCAAGAACAGGAAGCCTTCCACTGCGAGCATACTCTTCAAAGACGAATCAATAACATCCGAAACTTTGTCATCATCGTTTACAACGAATCGCAAAGGTCCTGGGCTTCCGATCACATTCACAGTAATCAAAAACCTCTTCTTCTTCTTCGCTTTTTGGTTATCATGATTCTCCTTCTTCTTCTTGATCATCATGATCTCCGTTTTGTTCGAAATTTGATTTGGTTAATTGAAATATGAGTGGATTCAATTAGGGGAAAATGAAAGTGTGAGTTGGATCAAGAATAGCAAGAAGCCATTGACGAATATAAGAATTAAGGTTGCCAAAAGAAGCATGAAACAACAATTCATGTGAATCATCCAAAATCATTCTCCAGTTTGTTATGGAGATAGAGAGAGGTAGATATATATACGTAATAAATACTACTACATACTGCAGGTATTTTAATATAACAATGATCATCAAATTAAGCATATTTAATATAAGTATATAATTGATTAGCTTTTTTAACAACAATAATTGAGTAGCTATGAGTTTGTTCTTTTAAATACGAGAAAGAAAAACATAGCATTCAAGTCGTTATATAAAAACAAAGTTATTGATATAAAGTTTTAAGGTAGGATATAGAAAAACTATGGGAGGGGTACCTACTATCCACAAACAATGTACCAATTTTTTAATTTAAGTTGTTGATAACTTCTTTTTTCAATCTAATCTGTTTTTAATATTACATCAATAACCCTCGATCTCATGATGAAGTATATTATTTCACACCCTAGATATCATTAAACCAATGGGGATCAAACACAGGCCGAGTAGATCTAGAAAAGTACTAGAAAAATTGAGTTTTTGTGACCGTAATAATTACAAGATGTGAGGGCATGTTTCAAGATGACATGTTTACTGAGCCAAACAAACGATACACGCCTTCCAACGTCCGCTACGTCGTCGTGTAATCATCCTCGACCTTGCTTCGGGTACTTGATTGTTGTTCTTCTTGTATAACACGAAATTTCTCCCGCCACAAGATCCTATTTCTTCACTTGAATTCAATACTAATATCCAAAAAGGAGCATATTTAACATATATATGCACGTTAATAAGAAGCAACATACGACAATCTTGTTGTTTTCACCCACTGAGATTTTATTAAACTCTTCTTGTTACTATTCAAAACAAAAGAATAAAAAAAATAAAAATAAAACCTGATCCTGTATCCGATGCATAAAGTGTGAAGTTTGTAGGATCAGACCCAAGGATCGGAAGCCGCCCGCTACGGGCATACAACTTTAGTGCTGAATCTATAACGGTCGAAACCTTATCATCATCATTCACCACAAGTCGCAAGGTCCCATAACCTCCAGCCACATTTACAGTGATCAAAAGCCGCTTTTTCTTAACATTAACATCGCGTTCAACGTTGTTGTTCTTATTCTTCCATGGTAACAACATTCTCATCGAAACACTTCTTTTCATGTTCTTTTCGGTCTCCATAATCAAATCTTACCTTAATTAGGAAACTAAGGTTGGTTTTGCACCAAATATTGGCAACGTAATATGAGATTTTATGGAGTTTAGAAGACCGAAAGCAGGATGCGAATGTTGGGCTTTTTGTTTGTTAATGTAAAAGGCGGCTGAATTGAAAGATGTATTGACACTAAGATTTTTTCTTGAACAGAGTTGAAACTTAGATAGTATCAAAAATTCCAAGGTTTGATTGTGAAGAACAATGTAGTGTGTATTATTATCTTGTAATTTTGATCGTAATTATATGCACATATATAATTATATATTTTTGGTATAATATCTATTTATTATTAAAATAAAATTGTTAAATCTATGGACATTGACGGATCCATGACTTTATTTCGATGTTGTCATTGTTTTTATATGCTCCAATTTTATAAAAACGGATATTAAAATTTTCAGATCAGTTGAGGTTAGGTAACTAAATATAAAAGTCAAAAGTTAAAATAGGTATAGGTGAATACAAAATATACTTTTATCTTCTTCAAATAAATTTGTGGTATCACCATTCCAATCTTGTTGCAAGTTTTGGTCTTTTAAAAAAAATAAAAATTCCCAAAAACATTTTCTTTCACCACTTTTCTTTTTCTTCAGCTTAAGTTTATTATTTTCATGATCAAATGAAGTCACCGTCTAGAAAACATTGTTTTCACTCGAAAAACTCATACATACATTTATATATACTCGTGAAAATTCACCGTATTCTGTTAACTCTGATGTCATCTACATAAGTTTGCTCCTGTTTATATAAATAGTTGGCTTGTTTAGGCTCGTGAACCTGTTTGAGATATATTTTGAAGCTTGTTTATCACACAATCTTATTCAATTCTTAGGCAAGGCTCAGGTCGAACAGTTTAGCATGTTGATACCCCTGCTGAGTAGTAACTTGTAAACATGCAAATTGAACGGATGGCATCCCAGTTTTACTATATGGGACCATAGGCTACAACAAACACGCAACTGAGTGTGGATCATTACGCACATCCCTAGCCAGGGCTCTAGATAGCTGGCGGGCTCCGTTATATATAACCCTTGTTCGCATATATGTGCCCGTTGCATAATGGCCAGTTTATAAAACTGGTATCGGGTTGAAACAGGTTTGATGCGTCAATGGTTCGAACCAACATCAAAATGGCGGTTTGGGTTGGTTTGGGCCGAACCGGTTATTTTTTTATTAACCGGGTCAGGTTAAAAACCGGTTTGAAAACTCAAACCTATTTTTTTTTCGCCACTTTAGTTTTAGCCATCCCTCTATAGAATAAATACGATCAAGAATGCGAGCCGACATATACTCCACGTATACTCACCATTTGTATAAAAATATACATATTCTTATTTTCGGTCGGAAAATCTACTTGCGGCTTAACAACGGAAAATCAGTCAAGAAGCAAAATATATAAAAACTTTTATCTTCTAATTTTAGAAAATGGGAAGTAAAAATGTATAAAAAGTATTCTTTTATTTAATGTTAGGAATTTTACTCAATGATTACCAATGAAAATCCATCATTACAAATATATATATATAACTATTATCAACGACAAATATAATATGAATTTATTACATATTTATAAATGATTAATAATGATATTATAAATAATAAAATTTAAAAAAATTATAAATATAAAATAATAAAAATAAAACTTTATTAAAATATATTTTAAGATAAGATACATAGAAATATTGTAATTTAGTATGTTTAACAATTTAATAAAGTAAGATGATTTATATTTGGAATATTTATTTATTTAAAATCAATTTTATTTAATAGGAGAGAGATGTGACACAAGAATATAAAGTTTATGAAAAGTTGTCATGTGTTCGGTGTCTCTTTAAAAATTGCTTTTATTAGAGCATTCATAATAAAATTCTTAAAAGTATATGAGTGTGTTTGGTATTATATGGAATGATTTTGAGTGATTATAAGTAAATGATAGAAATAATGTTATTGCGAATGGTATATTTGAAGAATCATTGATTAATACTTATAATTTTTTTAATATTTTTTAATGTGGTTGTGAGTGGATTAGAGAGAAAAAATAATAATAATGGTATAAAAAATATTATTTATTTGAAAAAAAAAATGAAATATAATGATTTTTAGTATAACTATATGGATAAAGATAAGAAATTCGGTGTAAGTGCTCTTATAACTATTTTCATTGTTATAAAATAGTAATATACTTTTTGTTTTTTATTAAAACTACTGGTAGAAAACAATAGTATTTTTTGTTTGTTTCCTTGTTTCAAAAACCGTTGGTAATCCATCGCGTTCATCGAAAATTCGATGATAATGTATGTCGGTAAACTTTACCAGTTGATTACCCATGACTCGATGAGCAACTTTGCCGTTGGACTTTCAGTGATGGAATCCCGTTAGTACTCGATCACAATTACTAATGGATTTTCGAGCTCTTGTCTCTTGATGATACCCTAGTTTTCTTCAAAACGACTCAAACGAAAATGCTCGCAAAAATCTAGCAGCAAATTTGTAGTCTTCATCAATCAACATTATAAACAATTTAATCAATAGTTATATATGTTATGAATTTATATCTATACTTATTAATAAAAGAGTAAATTGCCAAAATCGTCCTTGAGGTTCGAGTAAAATTGTCAGATTCATCCAAAAAGTTTTTTTTTACCACTGGACCCTTAAAGTTTCATAAATGTTGTCAAATCCATCAATTTCGCTAACCAAGTTAAAAACTAACATTAATTCAGGGGTATTATGACTTTATATTTGTTATGCGTTTTTCCGGTATGAATCTGTACCATCAACCATGGTCATCTTCAACATCACCTTCCTAGCACCACTACCCCAATTCCACCACCACCTACCACAACAACCACCCCACCGGAACCACACCTGTTTCAAACCAAAATAGACCACAAAATTACCACCACATTGGATTTCTTTACACTCAAAACTCTTTTTGAAAACTTCAAATCACAATCGAACCATTACCCACTTTCACCATCGTCATCTTCATCATATCTGATTAGGGGTATTGAGATGGGTGGAAGTTTGTGGTGGCTTAGGTGGAGATAATGGTGGTTGACGACAAAGGGGGTTAGGTTGCAGCGGCGAGGATGGTGGCCGTCGGGTTGATTACGGTGGAGGTGACAGTGGGTGTAGGCTAGGTGTGTGTAGCGACGAGTTGCAATGGTGAAAGTGGAACCGGTGATCACCGGTGGTCGGTGGTTGTCGGGTGGTGATGAAGGTCGAAGGCGGTGTTATGTTGGTGGTGTTGGGAAGCTAAGGTGGCTGAAACGATCAACGAGGGTAGTTGTTTGTTGACGGTATGATGGATGTTTGTCAGATGGTGGATGGCTTGATTGAGGATGTGGTGGTGATGGAATTGAGGTGATGGTTATGGACTTATTGGGGGTTGGGAAGATGATGATGAATATGCTATGGTATACAAACAGTATAGACATTCTTTGAACATAAGAAAAGAAACAAAATAAATATATAAAATTCTCATAATACCCTTATTATTTTTTAACATGATTAGTGAAATGGGTGGATTTGATAACATCTAAGAAACCTTAAGGGTCCAGTGGAGAAAAAAAACTTTTTTGATGAATCTAGCAATTTTTCTCCGACCTCAGAGATGATTTTGGCAATTTAGTTTTAATAAAATAATAATTTTAGTGTCATGTGACTTTTTTTAGTTTTTATTTTTTTTTCGATTCCCGCCTAAATATGTATGTTCTGATACAAGAGATATTTAAGGAAAATTATAGAAATTTAACTCTAAATTCGAGAAAATCTTTTTTTAGAAATTAAATAATACCCGACATTTTTTATTTTCTTCAAATAATTTATCAACAAAAACTGTAGAATTATGATAGTGCCTTCCAGATACTACATCAACGTTCTCATTTTGACTTCCGTTTTATCAAGTTTTCTTTAACAAAAAATATTTTTTTGTTATATTTGAGTTTTCGTCCTCTGCGATTATAATTTAACTTATCATTGTCTACAATTGTGTTTTTGTATTAATATTATTATACTTTCATTTTTTATTTAAAAGTGATCTGCCTCAACAATCAATCTCTAAAGATGTATTACATGCTTCTATTTTTTAAACTTTTTTTTTTGTATTGTCATATTATTATTATGTTTTATTGGAATTCGTTTGATATGCAAAAATTATTTTGACGTATCTGGAAGTAATATTCAGTTTTGGGGTAGGGTATAAGTGGTTTCTAGGTATTGGGTGTTAAAAAAACCAGCATTCCTGAAAAACCCGATTGCGCTTTTATTCCATGGTTAACTTTGACATCTTCAGACAAAATGATTTCTTTTAAAAAAACAGTTACTGATAACAGTGTGTTTTGCAATAACAATAAATAAGAGGCAAGGACAATTCCTATCCAAAGTTGGTATGTTGCATCATCTCGAGTTAAGTGTAGACATTAATTAAAATTAGTAATATTAGATAATGATAGAAAAATCACCAACAAAATATCAAATGTTGTATACAAATAAATTTTTAGATGTCTATGAATTTAGAATATCGTTTTTCATGTTCAATTTAATTTGTTTATTGCTTAAAGTTATTATTTATAAGTTTATTTTATTTCATACTATACATTATTTAGACGTATAAGTACTAATAAATAAAACCTACTAATATTAGATGTAGCTAATGTTAAAAATTATATATAAAAGTCGATATACAAAGTATTATCAACAACATTATAACTTACTAATATTATTAAACAACAACAATATTTCCGGATTGAACTCATATGTTACACGGGTCTTTAGCATAGTAATATTAATATAAGAACAACAAAGGAATGACTTATCAAATAGCTAGGTAGTTCGGTAGTAATTTGATGATCAGTAATCATAAAGATTGGTAGCAATCATAAGCATCAATAGCAAATAGCTAGGTAGTTCGGTAGTAATTTGATGATCAGTAGTAACAAAAGTTACTATTGATGGTCGGTAACAAATGAACTGATCTTTTGAGGATCGATAGTAATTTGTTAACTACTGATGTCATTGTAAGAAGTTAACAATTACAATCATTATAATTGTAAAATTATTTTGTCTTTTCATGAATTATTGCAATGGTTCATTGCAATGTTTCAACATATATAAAAATCATTTAGTTTGATTTTGGCTACGTTTTTCATATAATTTTTCACCGGAAAAACATCTCATTTTTATTAGAAAGTTTTTTGTGTTATGGATTGTAGATTTTGTACACACAACATACTTTAATCTAAAAGTATATATTCTTGATTTAGAAAGTATTCAGGGCTATAAGAAATCAGAAATTTACGACATAAAGATGATGGCTTCTTCTATTAACAAACGATGATGATGTATCCCTTAAAGTAGTTATGATGATGTACTTTTTAAACAAACAATGGTGGTGTCCAAAATCCAAACTATATTGAGGAACAACGATGATCTATAGATGTCATAAACGATAATGATGCAAGCCAGCGTTGTCGCTTATTAGGTTTAAATCAATTTTAAACATGAACATTGTGTTAATTCATGGTCCAGCCTATGTCAAACACCCAAGCCCATGTCATATTATATCAGGCAATTCTGTTTTGTCCACGCTAATCAGGTTCAAACCAAATTGAGCCAAAAATCAAATTAGCAATATATGTTTAAAGTTGTTGCTTTTTTTTACCAAAATTTTGAAGCAATTTCTCGAATAATTGGGTTTAATCTAAAAGGGTTCGAGTTAATTAACATTCGAACACATATACATTTAGCTAAAAAAAACCGTGTCAACCGTTTATATTTATAACCTTTTTTAAAGATTCGATATTTTTATCAAAATTTAAAAGATAGATGAGAAACTAGTATGTGATTTTCTTGTTTAAAAAATGATTATATACGCCTCTATATTTTGTTGTACATTTTTGTTTAATGTTCTAGTAAACTACCCATGAAAATCATTAATGTGCGTAATTTCGGTTCGTGCTCATATCAAATATTTGGGTTCGTTTCAGGTGACCCATTTAACGCCAAACTTTGTCACATGAAATTAGAGCTATACAAAAGTTTGTGGCTCGAAAAAAACTTGAAAAAAACTCAGTTTGAAAAAAGCTCAGCTTGAAAAAAACTCGTATTTAAGCGAGCCAGCTCGGCTCGGCTCGAATTCTAAACGAGCCCAACTCGAGCAAGGGTTAGCTCGGTTCGAGCTCGGCTCGTGGCTTGGTTCGTTGGCTCGGCTCTTGACTCGGTTATATATATATATATATAGTATAATAATAATAATAATTACTATTATTATGATTATTATTTTTATATTAGGATTTTAAAAAGGTTTTCTTAAAATAAAAATGAATTCTTAATAGAAACATTAAGTATTTTGCTTAAAAAATAAATAACTTGATAGTATAATGTTTATGTTAAACTTAATTATTTTTGTTAGCCTAAATATGAAGTACCCAACAAAAGGTAAAATCCCTAATATATATTTTTTGTGTTTTCATATAAATTAATATGAAAAGACAAAGATTTTTTTTAAATCGAGTCGGCTTGAACGAGTTGGCTCGAGTTTTTCACGAGCCAACGTTTTCAGCTCGTTAAAATTTTCGAGTCTAGCCGAGCTGGAGCCCATCTGGCTCGAGGTCGAAGTGGAGCCCATCTGGCTCGACTCGTTTACAGCCCTATATGATAAAATTTCCTGCACTACTTTTGGTTTGATATTTTTAAGAAACAACAGATTCTTCTAGCGCAACAAACATCTATAAGAATGCTTGATCTTAGATTATATAAACCGAATTAATTGATCGCACATGTTAATGAAGATATGATCTTAAGCTTATATATATAAACGTTAAAATAATAAGAAAAGGTTTTAGAACACTAACTCACCTCAATTTAATTCGGTGTTTAGTTTAACTTCACCACGACTCAAGTCTCTTAGTCGGGCTTGCTTAATATTACCAAGCATTGGTTGATCAGGATGTACTTACTAAGAAAACCAGGTATTTATAACTGTATTTGCAAGATGAGATGTTTATTGAGCTAAACAAATGCATGCCTTCCAACGTCCGCTATGTTGTCGTGTAATCATCCTCGACCTTTCTTCAGGTACTTGATGGTTCTTCTTCTCGTATAGCACGAAATTTCTTCCACCACAAGATCCTATTTCTTCGCTTGAACTCAATGCTTAAAAATGAAAACAAAAAAAAATGCATGTTTAACACACACACACACAAGAAAATAATTAAGAAGCAATATATAAGATAGATTTGTTGTCGATCATCATCCCCTAAGATTTTATAAGATATATACTTATAATCATTCAGAAACAAAGGATATATGAAACCTGATCCTGGGTCTGATGCATAAAGTATGAACCTTTTGGAATCCGAACCAAGGATTGGAAGCCGACCACCACGGGCATACAACCTCAATGATGAATCTATAACGGTCGAAACCTTATCATCATCGTTCACCACAAATCTCAAAGGCCCAGAACTTCCAGCCACATTTACAGTGATCAAAAGCCGCTTGTCCTTAGCATTGACATTAGGTTCATCATTATTCTTCTTTTTCCTTGGTAATATCATTCTCATCGAAACACTTCTCTTCATGTTTTTTTCGGCCGCCAAATCAAATCTTACTACTCGATCTCTTGGGAAACTAAGGTTAGTTTTCAATCAAGAACTATAAAAGGTTGGTAACTATGAGATTTTGGCAACTTTAGAAAACCAAATACGAGATTCTAATGTTGGGAGTTATGTTTGTTAGGCGACTCAATTGATAGATTTATTTGAAACTTAGATTTTCTAGGGGATGATGTTGAAACTTAAATTGTATCAAGAATTCCGAGGTTTGTTTGTGAAGCAGGGATGTAGTGTGTATAGAGTTATTAACGACATATGTATCTGACAAGAAAAACATAAATTATAACACCTGCCGTTCAAAAAATATTAATAGCTAAATCTGCATCACTAACTAACAAAACATTTACACTTTGCCATTATTTGTTTTTAACTATTGTATCACCTTGCTTCAAATGATAAGTTTTGCTTTAATCAATTATTTATCTTTTTCATTAGTCGGGACTGCACTCCTATATATTCAGAAGAAAACTTACAAATGAGAAAACAAACTCCCTCAACCCAATGTATTTTTACTCCGAGCGAAACTCAAACTCACATTCTCACATTTAGGAAGTCATGGGGCTATCATACTAGGGGACTGATTCGTCACATTTTTATTTTATTAAAAAAAAGAATAAGAATAATAATAATAATAATAATAATAATAATAATAATAATAATAATAATAGTAATAATAATAAATAATAATAATAATATTTAAAATTTTAAATATCAACTTCTAGATAATCTAACAAATTGTTTCTTTTGAAAAACTAGAAGACTGCCTCGTTTTATTACCTGCAACTAAATACAGAGTTGAGATCTTTATTTTAGCATATGGTTGTTGGATTTAAGATTCTTTAATCACATTCCAGAGTTGTGCAACAACGTTAGTGTTTATGGCCGGCTAGATCAACAAATACAATTGATCATGTTGCATTAGTCAAAGTGCTGCAGGCGCAAACATAATAATCAGCTCACTCCCAAGAAGATCCTAATAGTTTTGATTGTTGGTAAACCACTAAACCTTAAGTTTTATAAAGATCTTCCACAGCCCTTATGTTTTTAAATTCTCATCATTTGGTGCCTCCGACTCACAAAGATTTCTCCGTCGAGCTTTACGGATGCATATATAGATCCATTATTAATTGGACTAGTTTTTTTAATATGAAATATATGTTATAAATATAGGGGCCGGTTACTATACAAAATGTTTTTTTCGTGTGAAGTGTACGAGGTCTTGGGGTGGAATTATCACAAGAACAAATTTATATTTACGCAAGACAAATTACACTCGCGTGGATTTATTATGCAGAGATAGAATTATCACGCAATAATACCTTCAGCGTAATAATTTCACATTTCCGTGGGGTTATTAGTTATTACCTTTGTGTTATAATTTCACCCGTAAACTCCATTCTCGTGATAACTTTGTATGTTTCGCACAAAAAAACACTTTGTATCGTAACCTTATCTATAAATATAAATCGATATTGGTTATTTTGAATACGGGTGCATATATATCTTGTCATTGTATTTTTTGTTGGTTATTGTGTTTTTCTGAATACTTTTGTATTTTTTAAATACTATTATGTTTTTCTAAAATGAAAAATTTTTAAAAATATATATGTAATGGTGGAAGAATATTGTTATGTATTTTTAATATGTAAAACATAATAATAAATCAACAACTAATTAATCTAATATATAAAAAACAATGACAAAATAACATAATGTCTTAATATGTTTTTTTATCGTAACTGTGTTATCTTAAACACTATAATTTTTTTTAAAAATTCATTGATAAAATAGTATAATTATGTATATTTAATTGTAAAACACAATGATAGATAACAACATTATAACTTATAAAAAACAATATAAAAATAGCATATTGTGTTTTTAATACTATTAGTTTTATAAAATACATTAGTGAAAGTATATCATTATGTATTTCTTATTGTAAAACACAATAATTGGTAACAAGTTTATATAATGTATAGAAACAATGACAAAAATAACCAAAAAATAGTTTAAAATGTAAAACACAATGATAAATACATATAACAAATAATGTAAAATATATAACATAATGAATTGATATATGACACAATGAACGTTAAAAACAATGAGCTTATATATTTGACACAATTACTAAAATATCATAATCTTTAAAACAAAAGATGATAAAATATGTCAAGCTCACAATCTTTCTTAGATATTTTAGATTAAATATTGTTTTTTTAACCCCACCCTAATTTGTATCATACTTTGTTTTTCTTTTATAACTTAAAAAATATAACGCATTAAAGTTTCGAATATATCGTTACAACGTGTTTATTTTTATCAACATTGAGGTGTAAGTTTCGTTCAAAACCGCTCTAGGTCAATATAATAAATATATTTCACAACAACATAATGTTTTTAGAAATTTCGAATTTACTGTTAAAACCAATACCACAACACACAACCAAGGTCTATGGTCCAAGTATAACTTATAATCATTGAGAAAGAAATGATGAAACCTAATACTCCATCGGGTGCATAAAGTATAAATTTCTTGAAATCCAACCAAAGAATAGGAAGCCGCCCACCACCGGCTACAACTTTAGTGGATGAATCTATAACGGCTGAAACCTTATCATCAGCGTACACTACAAATCTCAAAGACTAGGAGCTTCCAATGTTCATAGTGATGATCAAGAGCTGCTTGTTTTTAACATTCACATCATTTTTATCATTATTATTCTTTTTTTCACCGGTAAAATTATTCTCATCGAAACATTACTCCTCATGATCTTTTCCTCTCCATAACCGAATCTTGTAATCTTTTGAGATCCTAGTGATTCTAGGAAACCAAAAACAAGATTCGAAGGTCGGGATTATGTTTGTTTGAAGGCGAATTGAAAGAATTGTTTGAAACTTAGTTGGTATCAAGAATTTCAAGGTTTGTTTGTGAAGAACAATGTAGTGTGTGTATGGTGTATGGATCACTTGGATCTCAAGCAAATATTTTTATAGGTACATGTGCTCATAAACTAACAAAACATTTGCCGTACTAAAAAAAACTAACAAATTAAAACATGTAAACTGACCGTTTATTTTTTTATTAAATATATTATCATAAATAATAAATTAAAATAAGATTTCAAACTTAAATATCAAAAGTATCAAGTGCGAAATATTTTTTTTTTCTTTTGAATGCCAATTTAATTTATCACTTTCTTTTTTATTTTAAACCCATTTAACTACATAAGGTTTTGTTTTTGTTAATTATAATTGAAAGATAAATGCATGTTATGACTTATGGATGAGATAATGGCATACGAGACCTAATGAAAACATATATAAAAATATATACGATTACCAAACAGTACACACGCTCAAGCGTGGCGTACTGGCGTTGGCATTTGATTACTTTTCGTTTGAAAGTTCAATTATTCGGCTACTTTTTGGTTTGAACGTTAAATTACTATTTTATTAATTTAATTAGTTTGTATCATATATTGTTTTTCTTTTATAACTTAGAAAATATAACTCATTTAAATTTTCGAATATGTCATTGCAACGTGTATATTTTTTTATCTACATTGGCGCGTAAGTTCGTTCAAAACCAATCTAAGTCAATATAATATATTATTAATATTCTTCACAACAATATAATGTTTTTAGATATTTCAAATTTACTGTTATGACGTGATTATCTATACTTACGTTCTGATAAAAAATTTGTTTAAAACAAAGCCCGCAACACACAACCAAAAACTCGTGGTTCAAATATAATATATTTTTAGCTTTTTTTAAAAAAAACATTGTAATTGTTTTCAATATTTCAAATAAACAATTGCGATATGCTGGCCGACAATATTCTATTCATCCTTTTAATATTTGATCAAAAGGTTATTGCCTTATTGGACCCATTTAATGCATTTAATATTTGGCCATTGAACGTGTAACCAAAATACACATATCACGTGGGGACCCTTCAATTATATCCTCCTTCTTGTGATCTACAATATTTTTGAACAGCTAAATGAATTGAATATCTGATATGTTATTGTCCACTTAATCAATTTTATTATTTGAGTATACAACTCAATATCAATCAAAAACTCATTTAACTGGAATAAAAACTCTTTAATCCAAACTAAAACTTTTTATTTATCACTTAGAACCTAAAATTTATCCTATTTTAATAAAGTCTGGGAGACATAACCTCAATCACTTAAATCAAGTGCATGTTTGAAATTGGTTACTTTCTCTTGACTTTTGACTTATTAACTTTTGAGCTGTTAATAAGTTAAAAAAATGTTTGACGAATCCAAAATTAATTTACATTATTTTTCAAACTGACATTTCTTATATAATAAAAAGAAGGTTTTGAAAATTAAACAACAGATTACTTATTAACTTCATTTGTTTTTTTTTAAAGTATGGTTTTTTTTATCATTATATAAAATTATAGTTTATAAGTTAATTCAACAATTTTTAAAAAACTTATTTCAAAAATAATATAATAATAAATTATTTTATTTAAAAGTCATTTTCATTGTTATTTATGATCTACATATCACTCTCTCACCAGTCATCACAGATCTGCACTTGCACTGAGGATGGGTAGCAAAGTCAATCATCTCTTCTTAATTCTTCTCACCGTCGCCTTGATCGCATCCGTCGTCAGATCTGTAAGCTCCCCACCTTCCTTCAATCCTCTCAATAACAAATTAACCCATGTTTCCAAATAACGATAACGATAACGATAACGATAATGCAGGACGATCCCGATTGTGTGTACTCTATATATATCAGAACCGGATCCATTCTCAAAGCCGGAACCGACTCCAACATAACGCTAACGCTATACGACGCCGCGGGGTACGGCATAAGGATCAACAACCTAGAGGCTTGGGGTGGTCTCATGGGCCCCGGCTACAACTACTTCGAGAGGAGCAACCTCGACATTTTCAGTGGCCGAGGCCCGTGTTTAACCGGACCACCGTGCGAGATGAACCTCACCTCCGATGGCACCGGATCGCACCACGGTTGGTACTGTAACTACGTCGAGGTCACCACCACCGGAGCCCACATCCCATGCGCACAACAGACCTTCACCGTTGAACAGTGGCTTGCGACCGACACCTCGCCCTATGAGCTCACTGCTGTTAGGGATTACTGTGGGTCTGATGCCAGTCGGAGACGCGTGATCCGTAGGTCTGGTTCTTCACCACTTCGTACTGTGAGTGTGAGTTAGAATCTGCGTCATGTGGTTTTGTTTTGATATTGTGTTGAGATAGATCTGATGTCGGTTTTGATGGTCTGATTTTGTTGTTATTGTAGTGTTTGAGGTTGTAATTCCCACAATAAGATCTGGTTTACATCTGCTGGGTTGTGAGAGGGTGTGTCTTAATTTGCCTGTTTGGTCAGATCAATAAAATGGTTCTTGTGCTCTCTTCTTGGTTAAATGATCAATTTCATTTGTGAACAATTTTTTTCTTGTGAGTATGATCAACTCTTGACCATATAATTAATAATCTAACTAGGAGGCTATCCAGTGCTTTGATGTGTTTCGCATCTTATGAGTTTGGAGCATTTTTTAAGTGTCTTGTAATGTGTTTGAAGTCTCATTGTGTTTATATCATATCATGATGTTTGACGCCCACAAATTGGAGTTCGGGCGAATCAATCATCCGAACCTGCGATAGTTAGACGAAACTAATATAAAGAAAGTGCCCGAAAGAAGTGGAAATCCGACCCCTGTCACAAATTATCTGTTACGTCTGGTTTTAGAGTAGGTAAGAAATAATCTCGGATTATTACAAGTAAAAATACAGGGCAAATTAAGAACTTATATTGCTTCGTTAGTTGTGTGATATAAAGACATAAAAAAAACTATCATGCCTATCTTTTGATGCATCAATATGTTTATAAATGGGATGTCATTCAGTTTTGGATCGGTTTTTGGAGATGATACACTGAACGGATAACCAAACCATCGGTTATTGTCAGTTTGGTTTTTACACAACCCAAATGATGTGAAACCAACTGGTTCAAAAAATTCAAATTCGAATACTTTGATACTTCAATCACATTTCTAGAGTTGTGCAACAAAGTTAGGGGTTGTTTGACAGCCTCTTAATCAGCCTCTTAATGGTTCAGATGTCTAAATGGTTCAGCACTTAATGGTTCAGACTGTTTGTTTCGCGAGCACATGTCTTAATAGTTAAAAGATTTACCTCTGAATGGTTAAGCATCATACTGATGCTAAATGGTTAAGAGGTCTAATGCTGAATGGTTAAGAGGTCTAATGCTGAATGGTTAAAACATATTATCTAAATTGGTCAGACATTTGTCTTTGAATAGTTAAATTATATACTAGCTCTTAATGGTTCAGACCTCTTAATAATTCAGCACTTAATGATTCATATATCTTATTGGTTCAGCACTTAATCATTCAGAAGTTGTCAAACAACCCCTTAATATTCAAAGGCAGCTAGATCAACAATTGATCATGTTGCATTAGCCGAAGTGTTGCAGGCGCAAACATAATAATCAGGTCTCTCCCAAGAAGCTCCTTCATTAGTTTGATTGTTGGTAAATTAACCTTATGTTTTTTTACAGATCTTCCACAACCTATTGTTCTATAAAATTTCACCATTTGGTGCCTCCGACTCGTAAAGATTTCTCCGTCTAGCTTTACCGATGCATATATATATATATAGATCTAATATTGCCTAGGTCTTTTTAACATCAAAGATGATATAAATATAACTCAATACTGGTTTAAATAACTAACCAATATCTTTAAAATTATAGTTACATGAACAGAAATTAATGGGCTTTTAATCCACTTAATCTTCACCATGCTATTGACAAACCAAATGTACTAGGAATGACAAATCGAAACAAAAATAAAAATCCTTATCTAAATCATTCGCTAGAAATATAGCTTCGTTCCTAGACTTTCAAATGACCCACCAAGTTATCCACACAATAGCTTCTTAGGCAAAGCCGAAGCATTCAACCAATACAAAATAAGGGTATGAGCGATAGGCACAGGCATCTTAACCACGAGCCATCTTGCAACACAAGTCCAAACCGACAAAGCAATGAAACATTCCCAAAAAAGATCATATATCTACCGACTCCACGTTATTAGAACAAAATGCACACATTATGTTATCTATCAATACCTTTGTGGGAAAGGTTTTTTCCTAGTAGGAAGACGATTCAATAACAACATCCGCACCATTATGTGAACTTTTTTTGGAACTAATATTTTCCATCTAGTAGGAGAGTTGCCTAGCAGAAGAATGCAACGATCAGTATTATCCTAACATAGTTAACTTGGAATCCGTCTAGATGTAAAACACAATAAAACAAAAATAAAGAAAGGGAGATGGGAGAGGCCTTCGCCGTCGATGAAGTGGGTTGCAGAAAGGTGGTGACGAAGGGTTGTTGTGTTGGACGACATCACGACAACAATGGAGATGGGTAACGTCACCAATCGAGAAGGCTTTGATGGAGATGAGAGTTAGTGGAAAGAACTCAATCTATGTAAAATTATCGAATTAATGACCCGTAGTGTAATTTCCTTTCTCAAAAGACAAATTTTGCAAGTCATTCTATTCTCAGAAGACATAATCAGGACATAATCTGTAATTTATTTTGCATTTTATTATTAAGTATAAGCCAAATTATAAGTGATCGCACATGTAAATCTATGCATATGATTTTATCCTTATAAACGTTATAACCGCAAGAAGAATACACACCATATGATTAAAGAGAAGGCTTACAATACTAACTCACATCATTTGTTTCTACGTTCACTTCGACTTTAATCTCTCTCGATCGGTGGGGATCTATGCTTTTCATTTTTGAAGTTTAGAGTTATCTCATGAACAAACATAGGTTGATGTAGAAGACTACTAAAAATTCTTGTATTTGCGACCGTAATTTCATGATGTGATCGCATGTTTCAAGATGTCATGTTTATTGAGCTAAACAAATGATACATGCCTTCCAACGTCTACAATGTTGTCGTGTAATCATCCTTGACCTTGCTACATGTTCTTGATTGTTCTTCTTCTTGTATAACACGAAATTCCTCCCGCCACAAGATCCAATATCTTCACTTGAATTCAATGCTAAAATGATAACAAAAAGAAAGAAAAGAAGGAAAAAAAACTTATGTTTAAAATATATATACACATATATAAGATAATAAGAAACAACATATATTAGTTTTGTTGTCATTATCCATTGAGATATATTTTATCATTATAGACATTGAGAAAGAAATAATGAAACCTAATCCTGCATCAGGTGCATAAAGTATGAATTTCTGAAAATCCGACCCAAGAATAGGAAGCCGCCCACCACGGGCATACAACTTTAGTGATGAAGCTATAACGGTTGAAACCTTATCATCAGCATTCACCACAAATCTCAAAGGCCCAGAACTTCCAGCCACATTCACAGTGATCAAAAGCCGATTATTCTTAACATTGACATCACGTTCATAGTTAGTTTTTTTCTTCCCTGCAGGTAAAATCATTCTCATTGAAACACTTCTCATGTTCTTGTTGGTATCCATTGTCGAATCTTTCTATCTTACGAGATTCTAGTGATTCTAGGAAACCAAAAACAAGATTCAAATGTCGGCTTTTATGTTTGTATGAAGGCGATGGAATTGATAGAATTATTAGAAACTTAGTTAGTATCAAGAACTCCAAGGTTTGTTTGTGAAGAACAATGTAGTGTATGTGTGTATGGTGTAGGTACACATGCATCTCAAACAAATATATATATAGCCTTATAGGTACATGTGCTGCACAAACTAACAAAACATTTGCCGTACTTATAATAATAATAATAATGTTATTATAATATTTAAAACTTAATTACCACTAGTTTTTTTAACCCGTCCCGCGTTACGTCAACAACGTACATAATGTGATAAAGTATAAAATGCAACGTGATAAAGTATAAAATGCAATTGACCTGACTCGATTATAAACAAAATTTATATCGAGATATATGGCAATTCGAATATATACCATCGAATGAAAACGTGTTATATTTAACGCAACTCCAAATAAAATTTATGTTGAATCATAGTCCAACTTAAAGTGCATATAAAAACAAAACACACGTGGCAACGCCGTATGTGGCGTGATAAAAGTGTAGACTACAACTGCCCAGTCTCATTCCCAGACTTTTTTTTGTTGAAACAGAAAGTAGTTCAAATTTATAACCAACGTTTTCAATGTTTTATATTAGAAAACAAAACTTATACCTAAATTAAGTGTTGTATGAATACGTCAAATATAACGTCAAAACGTTGAGATATAATTATTTTAATTGATTGACATGTGAATTCTTTATGTGTTTGGGCAATGACAACATTATCGTGATTAAGTACGTAAAAGAAACGTATGCATGACGTTATTGTTTTGGAATAGGAGAGAGAGCCAAATTTAAGCTTCACCAGAAGGTGACACGTATCCTTTAAAAACCTTATTTTATTATAGTATATTATAGTATATATATATATATATATATATAATAATCATTTTTAAGAAAATTCTTTATTAATTTTTAAAAACTTATACTTTAATTTTTTTAATCGTTTGTTTCTAGACACTTAACTTTTGTGGTATAAAAAGTCCCTTAAAAAGGGTATCATGGTTACAATTTTTATATATATATACTTTCACACCGAAATATTAAAAATAATAATAATAATAATAATAATAGCAGTAATAATAGTAGTAATAGTAACAATAATAATAATAATAGCAATAGTAGTAGTAGTAATAACAACAGTAGTAGTAGTAGTAGTAGTAGTAGTAATAATAATAATAATAATAATAATAATAATGATAATAATGATGATAATGATAATGATAATGATAATGATAATGATAATGATAATAATAATAATAATAATAATAATAGTAAAGTGTTATTTTCGTCCCTGATGTTTTGTTAAAATTGTCATTTCAATCCAATTTTTTTATGTCACTTTAGTTTACCAAATGTTGTCATTTTCATCTACTCCACTAACTCTGTTATAATCTCTGTTAAATATGAGACTATTTTAGTCTTTTTCAACACCTTAATTATCCAATTAAAACATATTAATAAATTAATATTCAATTAAAACTAAAAGACATGAAGCGACTAATGAGACAGGGCGTTTCGATTTAAAATTTTCAATTAACTCTAACTCATATTGTTCGATTGAGGTCTGCTTTGATATTTCAATTAATCTCTACATTTTGTTCTAAATTGTACATTTATTCGATTAAGGTATGTTGTTGTCACGTTTGTTTTAACGTGACAACAACAGACCTCAATCAAACAAAATATGACAACAGTAGATATCAATCAAACAACGGTGCACGTTCGAACAAAACATGAAATCAATTGAAATCTTACAGCAGACCTCAATCGAACAACATGAATTAAAGTTAATCGAAGCTTTTAAATCGAAGCGTCCGGTCTCATTAGTCGTTTCATATATTTTTTTAGTTTTGATTGAATATTAATTGATTAGTTTTTTTATAATTGGGTAATTAGGGTGTTGAAGAAAAATAAAATAACCTCATATTTAACTGAGATCTTAACGGAGTTAGTGGAGTGGATGAAAATGACCACATTTGGTAAACTACAGTGACTGAAATTGCTGGAAAAAATTTGGATTAGAGTGACAAATTAAACAAAACGTTAGGAATGAAAATTACATTTTACTCTAATAATAATAATAATAGTAAATATTCTATAATATCTCTTAAGTATTAGTGTAGGTATTAGTGATGACAAAGGAATAGGCATTAGTGATTGCAAAGTAACTTGAACTCGATTGAAAAACATGAAACTTCAAATATTTGAGGCGGATATCGACACAAGCATTAAGGTATGAGTTTTCTTATAAAACTCGTATCATTACCCTAACCCATTAAACTCAATTTTAGGTGAGTTTAAGATTGACTTGCGGGTAATGGACATTTCAATTAGTGACTTTTAACAACATAAGGTCATAAACGGTATACCTATACCTACGAAGACACTTACAAACCCAGCCTATGAATAACTTGTAACGAATACTTGAGGGGTGTTAGACTATGTATCAGATATAGATTAGTAAATTGACAGCCCATATTATACCACATCATATTCATCTAAAAGAAAAAAAAACATACCTGCACATCCAATTTATGTAAAAGTAAAACATAAATGTATTGCAACTTTTTATCTCTTTTCAGTCCAATAAGGCACAATATTAATGCCAATCAAAGAAAGATACATCATACCTCCTAACATATAAACAAGTGTAAATCCTACTTTAACTTTTTAAAAGCAAATGATCACTACAATCTCACCTACACCAACGGCATCCGTCCTACATGCACACTTCTCTTATCAAACTCTCTTTTTGCTTCTATTTTGTGGATCCATGCACTTTCATTTATAAAATTGTCACTGTTATGTAAAACACAAATTGATCAACTAAAGATTGAATGAATCTTATTAAGAATATCAAGAATCAACATGAACAACTAATTTGATCTACAACAAACTTCGGAAGAATACAAACTTCGGAAGAAATGTATTCTGCTCACTAACTCTTCCTAACTACCGATTAACTAACTTTATACTATTAGACAACTATTAAACATTGTCAAAACTAGTCCCTCAACTTTAAACAAGACTTCTACTCAACAGTCACCAAATGCCATAAAGTGAAAAAGGGGAAATCAAGTGACATAGACAAGTCATAAGACTCCTCGTAACATATCATGGTTCAGTTCTAGAAAACAACACTAGTTGCATAGACGGGCCTAGCATATATTAAAGGTAACATTTGTGACGTTTGTTGGTGAAATGCTGAAATGTAAAGCAAGTGCTCCGTAACTTTTGGTTCTTTAATGATATTGTTGACCCAAAGCTACAAAACTTAAAATCCAGATAAGCACAATTGCTTATGGAGCATAAGATGAAAATGACTCATGTTTTATATTAAACGATCTTAGCGGAGAGAATTCCTTCCATTTTTCTTCATTTTTCTCAATTATTGGATATATAATCAAAAAAAGTTTCATTATCTTATATGTTAAAAATAAACAAAATGTACATACAACTAATGATGTATTTACTTCTCTTTTAAGCTTTGTTGGTGGCTAGATTTGTCTTTGCTACAAAGAGAGAGTTTGTGGGGGATCGAAGGCCTAGAGGAGATCGGGCTAAACCGAGCAATGGATTACCCACATGCTATCTACCCTTCTTCTTTGGTATCGTTTTCTAGATCTTGTTGTTGCCGCAAGCTTTGGGTTCAACCTTATTAATCTAAAAAAATGCAAGATTACAAAATATAATTAATATATAAAGTTCAATAAAATAAAATCTGGTAGAAATAGTATCATCCCTAATGTTGTGACAATATTGTGGTGTTAAATACTTAAATGGGTTAATATGTTGACACGGTGGTTGTGACGATTGTTTGTTTTTTATGAGACTTTCAGAACTGCTTTGATTATATGACAAAGCAAGATGATGGTTCCATTTCTTAAAACAGATGAGTGTAAAGAGTATATAGTTTAGAGAATGTAAATAGAGCATAGAAAAATTGTAAATCGGTTTGATATTAAAAGTTATAAAATTAACTAACCCTTTTTATTTATAAAACCTAAAAATCTCATGATTGTTTGTCAACAGTCAAATTTGGTGAAATTGAAGCCGATGATCTCCAATTTGAAGAGCTTATTTAACCCCGGCTTTAGGTGGTGGTATTCCCACTAGGGAAATTTTTGGGGCCGGCTCGAGGTTTATTTTTCTTGGACACCACTACCTCAGCTCACACCTTAGAGATTAGTTTATAAAAAGAAAAAAAATTGTGGTACACAAAAACACATAAGTATCTGTAAGCAATGCTTTAAAGATATAGTGTGAGAGAGAAATCAATCATTGTAATATTATATAAGTAAACCGAACAACCTTTTATATATTTTTTAATTAGGTTAGTATCTTGTGTATTACACGGGTTGAATAAATAAAATTATAAATAATTAGTAATAAAAATTTATGAGTTATAAAACCAAGTTTGAAGATAAATTATGATTATAATTGCATATTAATAGCTATTTCAAAATAATAAACAATATATATATTATAGACAAATAGATATATAAATAAATAGATAGTCTAGTTAAACAGATTATAGTTATTAATAAATACGAAAGTTACAGTACGATATTTTAATATAAGATATGTATAAAATTATATATGCATACTTGTTCAAAAGATCAAACAATTATACTATTTTTAAATCTCTTATCTAAATTGTCTCATTTTTAAATATTTGTTTTAAGATTTTATTATAAAAATTTATTGTTTATAAAAATCTTGTTTATTAAAAACTCAAGTTTCTAATTATTCTGGTTGTTTTAATAAAACTACTTTTAGAAAATTCTATATTTTTTATAATTATTTTAAAAAAAGACTGATTTAAAATATTTT
>BJCM01265782.1:0-19913 GCA_018326385.1 Flaveria bidentis | reverse complement strand
ATACATATACATATATATATATATATGTATACATATATATATATATGTATATATATATATATGTGTGTATATATATATATGTATATATATATATATATATACTTAACCAGCGAACTAGGGCCAAGGCCTTGGTTTAAGCTTGGTTTTTAAAGCTTAAAACACATCCTCAATGAATTTCTCCCAAATCAAAAACCCTAGATTGTTCTTGGATCCAATTGAACATCAGTTCGATCGTATTAGCCGAATTAACCATGGGGATTTTGTTCACCATATGATTTTGAGTTGTTGTGTATGTTTAATTAGTCGGATGTTGTTTGGTTTCGATGACAGAACTTGAAGAATGGCCACGACTAGAGAGTTGAATTCGTTCAAGGAGTATTCGTTCAAGGAGCTTCACACAATGTTCTTGATGCAAAGCCCCTTTTCAATTTTGGTCAAAATTGCTTGGAAAGTGGTCTCGATTAGGTTGCAGGTTCACGACGAGGATGAAGTTCAAATACGAAGATTGTGTTTGTTTCAAATGCAATTGGAAGTTGGAACATATTAAAGATGGTTAAATAATTGTTTATGCTTGTCTAATTTGATTATTATGGTGTCTTCATTGTCTAACGGTTATGCGATTGATGCCTTCGGTTATTCGATCGAATGGGCTCGTAACCGGTGGTTTAAACACCATTAATTCATGCATTCAAGGTCGAATCATATACATGAAGGGTTTGGATGCTAAAAAATGATCAAATTTCACGGTTTGAAGTGGTCGGAGCTCGGCCGGAGTTTGGCCGGAGCTCCTGCCGGAATTGCGGGGTTTAGAAAAGGGTGGGGGTTTGGGTTTAAATAAATTACACATTTTGTCCCTGTAGTTTTGTTTTTATTATTTTATGCACGAAACTTGCATTTGAAGTTTTAAAAATGGCAAACTTAATGTCGTAACTTAATTACTTTAAGTTTTTAAACATTTCAAAGATTAGTAATTTTATAAATTAATATTATTATTAGTATTATTACTATTATTTTTGTTATTATCATTAGTATTATTATTAGTATTATTATTATGACTTTTTATCAATATTACAATTATTATTATTATTAGTAATATTATTATTATCTATTATTCAATTAAATAAATTGTTAACTTTCTAACTAGTAATGACATAAACAACCCAAAAGTTTCGTAAATGACAGTAAAAGTCCTTACAATAATAAACGATGCCAACTTCTAAATAACCAAAATTACATGATGTTATATGGCTCTTCTCACTCACAAAGCCAAGAAGTTCTAGAAGAGGATAGGGAGAAAGTTTCCAAGCAATGCAACCAGTGGAAAGTTTGGGTTGGATAAAGGTAAAATGAAGTGTTACAACTGTAACCAAATGGGACACTTTGCTAGAGAGTGCAAGGCACCAAGGACAAATGGTGGGCAATCACAAACCAGACCAAACTATACTGAAAGAGGCAACCAGAATGAGAAACTAAAGCAGCAAGTTGCAGTTGCTATAAAAGAAGGAGGCTTTGACTGAAGCTTTCAGGTGGAAGATACATCTCCAAACCAAGCACTAATGGTTGACCATGATGAAAGAAAGGTATTGGAACATCTCTATACACCTAAATGTATTACTAAAGTAAACAAATATAGGTCTCATAACTTATAGATGAGATCTGATCTTGAGTCTATAAACATCTTAAAATCAGATTTGAAAGAGCTAAGAATGATTACAAACATAAAATAGAAGATTTAGATAAAACCATTTCAACTGTAAAACATGAGCACACAAATTATAGGATTCAAATCAAAGATCGTATCACTATGTTAACTAAATGTGAAGCTGAGCTTGTGATGAGCAAAGCTAGGGCAGAAAAATGTGTTCTTGAAGAAGAGACCTTCAAGAACATAATATCCTCATCCGTACATGCAAAAGTTTGTTCTTAGAATAAGCAGAGACTGGGATCTACTGAGAAAGCTCCTCCACATACAATCTTATCTATAAGATCTCCTAGGTGTGGAACTTGTGAATATGAGCTTCCTGTCATAGACCCCATGAATGAAGAGGATGAATAGGAGATAGTGAAGGATGTCTCTGAGAAGAGTGAAGAAGAACATCCTAAGAAGGGTCACTATTTTCCTGAGGAGAGGAAAAAAAGATGGGATGATCAAGTCTAAACGGAAGAACTTGATCAGGAAGGCCAAAATAAAGTCCAAGAAGGCTTAAGAGATCAAGTCCACTTTTAATTCCGTGTAGAAACAAGTTTTTATCTCTACAGATTTTAAAGTGGTTAAGACTGAAGACTCAAACCCGAACGCTAGTACCAGGAGTTCTAGTTTATGTCCTAATCATTTCAACATCATGAAGAAGGCTAGTCAGTTGTGTATCATTGCTACACAACCTGAACCATCCGACTCTAAAGGTAGTTCTCACCCTAAAAGAAATGTCATATCTTCTACAAAGATAAAGATGGAGAAGGAAAATGATCAAGTTCAGCTATGTTCTCAAAGGAAGACTCTTAGAAGCAAGACAATCGACTGTGTCATGTTGTAACACCTCGAATAATGTCTAAGCGATTCAAATAATAATAATGGGCTTAGACGAGATCATTTAATAAAAATAAGGTAGATATGGGTTATAGACCGAGTTAACTCTTCGGGTTATGTGTTTGGAGAGTTTAAAGTCCCGGGAACACTCGGTATATATAAACAGATCAGCTTGAACAACTCTCATTTGCAACTCAATGCTCTAGTTCTAGAGAGAGAGTAGAGAGAAAGTAGAGAGAATTGAAGATTCAAGGCTCGATTGATCTAGGGATTGAAGATCGGTGTTCGTGGGCATCCAAACAACAAGAAAATGCCAATAATCCAGGTAAGAAACATCATTTAATCGTTGCTTTTGATGTAAACCCGGATTCTAGGGTTTGGGTTTTTTAAAGTGACAAAAGATTCGCCCAAAACTCACATTTTTATGTAAGAAAACATGTAAGAAGCTTAGATAAAGCTTATTGAGTGATAAACCAAGATTTTAGGTGTAAAAGATTGAAGTTTTGGGTCAAAAATGGGGTGGTTCGTAACTTTCAGCCCGTTCTGCAAAACTGGGTGTTCATCCAGCGAAATTGGTATTCGTCCAACGAAACTGTGGATCTTCCTGCGAAACTATAATTTCGCAGGTAGTTTCGCAGACATGGTTTTCCAACAAAAGTTGGGCGAAACTGGCAGCGAAGATGCTAGCGAAACTGCCAGCGAATCTTGCAGCGAAACTACTGGCGAAACTAGCAGCAAAACTACTGGTGAAACTAGCAACGAAGCTGCTGATATTGCAGTAAAATTAGCAGCGAAATTAGGCAGAAATTAACTCCCTTGAGTGTTAACTTATCTGCAGGCAGTGTAGTGCAACCCTTGCTTTGAAAGTTTGATTGAGAAGCTACTCACTAAGTCCAAGTGAGTTCTAGATCCCCTATTTAAAGGTTTTGAACTAGTTTGGGGCTGGAATTGCATACTAAATATACGTTTTAAACGCCAAGATTTTAAGAGGTTTTAATGGGAAGATTGATTTTTCTATAAGGAAATGTGCTATATAAAAGTGTTAAAATAAAAAATTTTCACGCTGACCTGGCAGCGCGACCCCAGCTAGGGGCGTTGCCCCTTGGACCCCACTAGGGGTTGCTGCCCCTAGGACCCTACTGTCAGGGGCTGCCGCCCCTAAACCCCTGTTGTCCCGCGGTGGGTCAGTTAAGTTTTATGATGATTTATGCTTGATATGCTTATGTTTATGTATGTGAATGTGCGATGCATGATGTTTAGGATGATGTATGATTGATGTTGTGTATGTTGATGCTGATGTATGTTATTTATGTATGCTATGTATGAATGTTTTCTTATGTTCCTTAATAATTATGATGATGTGGCTTTACGTGGCGTGATATTGATAATGAACATAAAGTATTATCTTAACAAAGTGAAAGATTTAAGATAATGAAAGCGGAACCTAATAAAGGAATGAATGAAAAGCCTTGCAAGCAAATGAAAAGAGGTTCACAACTCATTAAGAGTTGTTAGCTCAACTGTGTGTGTCTACAACGTGCGATGTTGGCTAACTCATAAGGGTTCATACACACAGTAAGAGTTCAGTCTTGGTGACTGCTCCAATACGTGTGATTTCCTAATTACTGTGTGTTATGCAACGTCCGATCTTGGCGAACCCATAAGAGTTCACACACACAGGGGGAGTCTCTCCTAGTGACCACTCCATACGTGTGATATGGGGTCCTTGTCGCTTAACCCTAGATGAATTGCTTGGTGCTCTAGAGGAGGGTTAAGTACATGACAGGACCTAGATAGAAGTGAAAGATAATAATGTACAAAATGTGCAATAAGTACAAAATGTGTGAAACGTGCCAAATGTACGAAACAAACGATGATGAAGATAATAATGATTACCTTGATGTATGTACAATGTATGATCACGTGTGATAGTAATGAAAATGTTTTAATAAATGGAAGGTAATGCAATGTTTTTATAAAACTAGAACTCACTCAACAACGCTGACTTTTTATGCATTTCCCAGTTGGTAGGTGAGCATTGCTGAGGATGGCGCGGGGCAGCTACTTGGCATTTTTTTGGATGGCATTCTTTTGTATAACGTTTTTGCATTGTAATACGAACGAACTATATTTTGTAATGAACGATGTATTAGTTTGAAAAGTGTTTATTTAAAGGAAATGAAATGTTTGTTTAAAGTGTTTCCGCTGCACGATTTTAGTAAAGTTAATGTAATTATATGTTTTATGTGTGATGATTGACCAGCTACTTGGCCTTAAACATGTGTGGTAGTACTTCTCATTTTGCAAAGGATTGATCCTACAATCCTAAATGTACTATCCATAAGATCAAGAAAGAAACTTATGAGAAGTTGAAGAAGAAGCAAGCTTTGGAAGGAAACTCTTTTCCTTTCGGAACCTCCAAATGAAGAAGAAAACAAGTGAAAACTTGCCTTCGGAAGAAAATTTGGTCTCAGAAGAAAGAAATACTTCTAAAGTACTGAAGCCTGTTGCAGTCAATGGTGTAAAAGTTGCTAGGCGTTGTCAGGTCGATCGACTAGGAAGTTGCGAGTACTCGTTCTAGGCGAGGAGTACTTGGGGAGTACTCGGATATGATAAATTATAAAGAAATTTAGTTGTAAGAAATTATACATATATCAAATATCATAAGTTTATTAATATTTATACTAATGTATGTGAATATCAATATAAATTAGAAGAATACATGTTCCAAATATGAAAATAATTCAAAAAATAATATTTATTCTATAATATTATAGGCATGGTAATTACTTAATAGTCGTCTTCCAATGTATATACATAATATAAAAGCAAAAATTAACAAAAATCGAGGAAAATTAGCGGAAATTGACGAAAAACAGCGAAAACCCGAGTTTTCCGAGTTGGGCCACCTAGCTCCGAGTACGGTCGAGTTGGGTTGCCTAGCTCCGAGTAAGTCCGAGTTGGACCACCTAACTCCAAGTACTCCCCAATTTTGATCGAGGTTGACTGATTCCGAGTTAGAGGGCCGAGTTGAAGAAAGTCGCTTCAGTACATGGTCGAGTTCCGAGTACTCCCCAACTACTCGGCCGAGTAGTCTAAGTTTTACAACACTAGCTGCAGTGATAGCAAGATCTTTCGAAGATGAGTCTCTAAAACTTTCGAAGTTGTCAAAACTTTCTAAACATTAAAGGTTAAGTCTATGATTTTAAAGGTGGTGTGCAAAACAAACAAAGACCATGTGACTGAAATTTCTTCATCAACGTCAGTAAATGATCCTCCAAATCTGACTATAGGATCAATTGTTGTTTCATTGTCTTTAACTTCTTTTGATAGGCCCAAGAGCAATAAGGTTTGGGTTTCTAAATGTAACTAAACATCTCTTTTATGCGGGAACAACTCAAGACAAACAAGAATATATGGATCATTGATAGTGGTTGTTCTAGGCACATGACAGGCAATTGGTCACTACTCTAAAATTTTAAGAAAACTGATGGAGGGCCAGTTGCTTTTGGAGGAAATGCTGGAGGTTACATGACTAGAAGGGGGCAGGATCACAAATGGTAAGCTCAACATTGAGAAGGTAAATTTTGTTAAGGAGCTTGGATACAATCTTCTGAGTGTATCTCAATTTTATGATCAAAGACATAACATGTTTTTCACTAAATATAAGTGCATTGTTCTTAAGCACGAGGTGGTTATTACTCAAAAGTATATTTTGCACAAAGCCCCCAGGAGTGGGAACATGTACAAGATGGATTGGCAAAAAACATATCTCTCAAGAGAAGTTTCATGCTTTCTATTTAAAGCAATTAGGTGATGAGTCTTTCCTATGCCATAAAAGAATGTGCCATGTAAACTTTAAGAACATGAATAAACTAATTAAGAATGATTTGGTAACTAGAATGCCAAAAAAAGAGTTTACAAGTGATGATCACTTTGTTGCATGCCTTAAAGGGAAGTAACACAAAGTATCTCACAAGACAAAGGAAAGAAACTCTATAACTACTCCCCTACACTTGTTACATATGGATCTCTTTGGCCGCACCAGTTTAATAAGTCTAGGAAGGACCTCATACTTCTTGGTGATCACATATGACTTTACAAGGTTCACTTGGGTCTTCTTCCTTTGGACTAAGGATGAGACTCCTGAGATCTTGAAAAGTTTCATATTAAAGATTGAAAACCAATGTGATCACAAGGTCAAAACCATAAGATGTGATCACAGAACCGAATTTAAGAACCAAAACCTTGACATATTTTATGATAAAAAGGGTATTTCAAGACAATATAGTGCTCCCAGGACTACTTAGCAAAATGGTGTTGCTAAGATGAGAAAAAAGAAACTAATTGAAGCTACAAGAATTATGTTGTCCGACTCTAAACTTCCTATCACCTTCTGGGCAGAAGTAGTGTACACCGCTTGCTATGTGCAAAATAGAGTTTTAGTAGTCAAGACTCATGGTAAGACTCCTTATGAACTTTGGCACAAGAGAAAACCTTACATTGGTTTTCTCAGGTCATTTGGGTGTTCTTGCACCATCTTGAATACAAAAGTCCAAATAGCCAAATTTGCTAAGAAATCAGATGATGGACATTTCAATGGATACTCTTCTCAAGCTAAGGTTTATAGAGTATACAATCTCAGAACTAGTGTAGTGGAGGAGTCAGCCAATGTGATTTTCAATAAACACACTCCTAGTGTAAATGGTTCTGGTACTGATTGGATATTTGATCTTGATTTAGTTACCAAGTATTTTAACAAATCTTTTGAGTATGTTTCAAGGACCATAGAGCTCTTATCAATAGGTGATCTTGATCCAAGATTTGAGCTGAGAAGACCATCAAATCATACTACTTCAGCTCCAGTGGTAACTAATCTTGCAGATGAAATTCCTATCAGCACAACCATGTCAAATTCAGCTGATACATCTAAGGTGCTGTCAAATTCCAACTCATAGGAACAACACTTAAATAAAGGAGCTTCAAATATGGAAGGAAATATTGGTGGTGATAGTGATCAAGAGTTTCTTGATGCTGAGAACCATTCCATTGAATATAACATAATGATGTCACACACTCATTGGATCAAGTTTCACTTGATAAATGTGCTAATATGGTGGGAGAAACTTCAATGCCTAATCTAAATTTCTATAGTTTAGATACCTCCAAGCAACATGCTGTAATCCCTCAACTAAGGATTTAAAAGTCTCACCCCACCACAGACATCATTAGAGATGTTGACTGTGGGGTATGAACAAGAGGACAAACCCATGATGCAAAGTTTTGACTTCACTCTTGTTTCTTGTCCTAGATAGAGCCAAAAAAAGTTGATAAGGCTTTAAAGGATGGAAGTTGGGTTGAAGCTATGCAGGAGGAGCTGCTTCAATTCAAAAGGCAAAAGGTTTGGAACCTATGTGCTCTTCCTAAGGGGAAGACTACCATAGGAACCAAATAGGTGCACAAGAACAAGAAGGATGAGGACTTGTCATCAAAAACAAGGCAAGAATAGTTGTCCAATAGTACACACAAGAAGAAAGAATTGACTACAAAAATGTCTTTGCTCTTGTAGCAAGACTTGAAGTTGTTAGAATATTCCTAGCCTTTGCTGCATCTAAGTATTTCAAGGTCTATCAATTTTATGTCAAGTGTGCTTTTGTATATGGGGTGATTGATGAAGATGTGTATTTCAAACAACCACCTGGATTTGCATATCCTGATCATTCTAATTATATTTGCAAGCTTGATAAAGCTTTTTATGGGCTACACCAAGCTCCAAGGAAATGGTATGAGACTCTATCTTAGTATCTCTATCAACATGGTTACAAAAGAGGTACCATACATGGAACCATCTTCATCAAAGGAACAAGGAATGACTTCATGCTTGTTCAAGTATATGTAGATGCCATTATCTTTGGGTTAACAAATCCAAAGTTTTGCAAAGAGTTTGAGAAGCAGATGAAGAATATATTTCAAATGATTACAATAGGAGAACTCAATTTCTTTCTAGGAATTCAAGTGAAGCAGGTTGAGAGTGACATCTTCATAAGTGAGTCAAAGTATGTACAAAACATACTTACAAGATTAAACATGATTGACTGCAAGGGTCCTAAGACACCCATAGATAGAAACCACTCCCTTAGTCCTGATCTTAAAGGGGAGTGTGTAGATGAACATCTTTACCGGGCTATGATTGGGTATCTTATATACCTCACAGCTAGCAGGCCTGATATCATGTTTGTCACATGTATTTGTGCAAGATATCAAGCAAACCCCAAGATGTCACACCTAGTCACCGTCAAGAGAATTTTAAGAAATCTCAAAGGTGCTGCTATATTAGGCGTTCGGTATTCAAAGAATTCTAACTTCAATATGTATGCATACAAAGATAATGACTATGGTGGTTGTAATAGGACTGCAAAGTCTACATCTGGGGGCTATCAATTCCTTGGTGGAAGGACTATCTCATGGCAATACAAGAAACAATCCTGTGTATCTGTATCAACTATTGAATCTGAATAAACTATTGTTGCTAGATGTTGTGCTCAAGTGCTTTTGATTCAGAAATAGATGCTGGACTATGGATTGAACTTTTAAGAGACTCCCATCCACATAGACAACAACATTTCTATCTCTATTACAGAGAATCCTATGCAACACTCAAGGACCAAACACATAAACATCACATCTTATTAGAGATAATTTGAAAATGGGTTAATCAAACTGGTAAAAGTTAACACAAATGAACAATATGCTAATATGTACATTAAAGTTTTTAATGAACAAAGATTTAAATATCTTGTATCAGCTATTGGGATGATTAACTTTGAGTAGATTTTATTTTAACATTCTTTGGCCACTTTATCAGAGGTAGGATCAACATCCAGATTTCAAAGTTTATCCTCTTTCATTAACCTTGTCTCAAATCCATTTCATATAAATATACCCAATGGTTTCCCCCTCTTTCATTTTCCTCTACACCTACAAATTCCTCTTAACCTAAATTCACCTAAAACCGCCTTTTTTCTTATCTTCCTTCACCATTAAGTTTTCTCAAATGGCCAACCTCAACCGTAAAAACTATTCTGACTTTTCCATGCAACTCCACAAGCACCACAATCAGGTTGTTATGTTGGACTCTAAGAAAGATTCCAGTTTCTCAAATTTTTGTTGTTTTCTGGCTCTTTCTAACTACTTCACCTCCATTACCACTGATCCTCCTCTCTTTGAGGATTAATTTTGGAATTCTAAAAGACCTGTCAAGAGGTCATCATGGATGGGAAAAAGGCACTGTATACCACAGTGCAGGGGAAGACAATATGTATCACTCTAGCCATCATCAACACACATCTTTAGCTGGATGATGTAGAAAGGGAATTGTCCTTTCCAAAGGAACCTGCCAATCATTCATTTGAGCAGATAGGCTATGAGGGATATTTCTCTGTAAAGACCTTCAGGAAAGGAAATGTCTTATCCCAGTGGAAGTACCCACTTCATGTGGTCATCCACAACTTATCCAACAAGCATGGTGGATGGGACCAGATTCCTGAAGAATTCTCCTTCATAGTACATGGAATGGTCAAGGGGGTCAAGTTTAGGTACTTATAGTTTGTGTATACCAATTTGCTTGCTAACTTAGAGTCCTTAGAGTATTATATGTTCATTAGATATGTTTAACACATTCTCAATTGTGAACTGGGCTCACAGTTGAGGGGAAGAGGTAATATTCTTAAATTGGGACTAATGAAGCTCGACATCTTTAAAACCATGAAAAAGCCAACTGTTGGCTTCTCTGGGGTAGAAACAGCCATCGTCCCAAAAATGTTAGAGCTCATTGCTAAAGGTGACAACCTAGCAACACAAGCTATTGTTGAACCCATACCTTCTACATCTCAACCTCCTAAACAACCACAAATACTTCTCACCTACCACTGAAAATCCAAATGAACCCCTACTCAATCTATTGAGCTTGTGCAGGCCCCCATATCACAACCCACATAGGAGGAAGTGGACAATAGAGCTCCCATTACTCCTGAGGAGCAAACCACTCCCATCTCATCAAGAATTAGTGTTAAGGTTCCATAGGATCAGCCTGTTGCATTCTCTAAGCAGCCTTAAGCCTTCACTCAGAGTCTCAAACTCTAGTGAACAACCTTTAGAGGACAGTTCCCATCCCTAGCTTCTTGATCTAAACCTACCGATACCTAACCTAGAATTCTATGATGATGAAGACATAGGATTCAGTGAGTACCATGAGTCTCTCTTCTCCTCCCCTACTCAAAGAGAGATGAGTACTCATGCTTCTCCCCTATCTAGCCCACATCATTCACCCATCACTGAGGTGGATCTACCTAAACTTGTTTAGGAGATCCATATGGAAGAAGCTCTCACTTCTATAAGTGATTACATCATTAAGACCTCAACCATGGCAACTCAACCTATTGACACTTCAATTGAAGTTGTCAGTGAGCAGGGGAAATCCAATATCTAAGAACACCATGCTGGTGGTAAGAGAGAAGACTTTGGTCCAATTCTCTCATCCCCGCATGATTCTTCTGATGTAGATGAAGGAAACAGAAGAATAATGGTGCAAAAATTGTCAAAAACATGCTCTTATTTAGTCTCTAAGGTTAGTCACCTGGAATCTCAGGTGACTACCTTACAAAACAAGGTTAATGATCAACAACTTAAGATCTCTTATCTTAAGGAGAAACTAGCTGGGAGATCTTTAAGGAGAGCTCATCTAGGAACACAAGAACCTATGGATGTGATAGACCTAACTACTAGCTCACCTATGCAAGTGGATGATGCTACCAAAAAGGGGGAGAAAGTATCAGCAATCACAGAACCTAAGAGTTCTTCATAGAGTATGGGCATTTAGGACTCATAATCCTCACTTGTAGTTATCCATACTCAGCAACCTCCTCAAGTTCATATTGATGTGGACTCAATCATTCAAAGTCTATTTGAGGAGGGAGTTCCAAGGGCAATGCCATCTCTACCTCATGAAGCTTCAAATTACATAATTGGGTGGAAGTATGATGCTAAGAGAAGAGCCCTCATACTTCAAAGAGTTAAAGGGCAGCAAGAGATCTTCAACTTTTAAACATTGACCAACTATAAAGGTCTTTATATAATTCCACTTTCCAACCCAAGTCAATTTAGGCAAGCTGGCAGAATGACTCAAAGATTTCAAGACTGGATTGCTAAAGTGTTCAAAGAAAGGAGAAAAATGCAAGTAGGCAATGTTATTGGTCAACTAGATATTGAGTTGGACTCTAAGATTAGCTTTAAAGGGAAAACCTTAACTGAAGGCTTAGAGTCAGATCTTGTGAGCTCTTCAGCATCCTAATCCCTTAGTGAAACACCTGCTGGTGAAGGTGTATCACAACCTCTCCTTAGCCATAGCCTAGATGCTACTCAAAGCAATGAAGGCCAAAGCTCTCTACCCTGAGTCATAAAGGTCTGCAAGTGACAAAGGGAAAAGGATAATGACTCTTAAGAAGATTGAGGAGTACGATAGAGAGAGGAAGAGAAGGCTAAGGGGAGAAATTTCCACTAGATCTTCAGGCTTCATGGAAGCTATAATCAAGGGTACTATTAGACCAAACACTTAGAATGATGAGTTAAGAGCAGTCGAGATTAACTACATTTAGACCAGGAACTATGATGTAGATGAGATCATCTCTCTCCCTTTAGATGAATTAAATGAACTAGCAGACATGGAAGTGTCTAAGGAGAGGAAGGAGGCAGAGGATGCAGATTTGCTCCTTAAGATTAAGGAAGAAAGAAGGCAGAAAAGGTTATACAAACATGATCCTACCCTCTCCCTAATTCAAGAAAGTTCTGCAAGAGAGGCTATGGCAACTAAACAATCTCAGGTAGATAAGGAGGCTGGCAGACAAAATACGATCAACTATCTGAGTGCCACAGGTCTCTATAAGGCAAATGTACTTCTTCCCTTGTCATATGAGTACATTGAGTTTGAATATCTTAAGCAGCTTGAGCTACATGTTCAAAAGAGGCAAAAAGCTGCTAAGAATAAGATGAGGGAAAAAGCATCTAAGTAAAGAGCAATCATATAAAATAGTTAATAGAAGTCTGCTAATAGGCAGAGGATAATTGGCTTCTTGAAGTTGTATGCATTCTCCAAGGAGACTTGGCCCAATGTCTCTATCCACCATGGATGAGCATATTAGGGTGATGAAGTAGAAGATCAAAAGAGGAGAGCTTGTTGACTTACACTCCCCACCAAGTCAAGCCCCTTTGGAAGTGAAGGTTAAGGTTGAACAATTTAAGACAACACAACCTGGACCTCCCGCTGAACCTTAGCAAGCTTCTGATCCACAGCAGGGTCAAACTCCCTCTTTTTCGGAACCTGTGAGACGATGAATCAACTGAGAAGGACACAATAGAACAACCTAGTGCTCAAGGTTAGTCCTCTCAGTCAAAAACTTCAAAGTGGAGAAAAAGATTGATTATGAGGAAAAAGAAAAGGAATAAGTCCAAGTCATCCACCTCTGAGCTTCAGGATGAGTCAAAACATCCTGAGGATGTGCAATAAGAGGCAACTAAACAAACTCTAATTCAAGTAGCTCCTCGTGTATCAAGAATAACCATCTTGTCCTAGACCTTCACTACTAATCCAGAAATATGGTATGCCAACATAGATCAAGGTGGTCAAGATGTCTACAAATGGCATGACATGTTTAACCTAACTCTGCATGATCTCTTTGACATTAGAAGATACTTTGAAAGTCTGAGTGATCCTGACCATTTGATGAGGAAGGGTATGGTCATTATCATGATGAGGACTATCAATAACTAAATTACTTTCTTGTTTAGGTAGCATCAGCCTAGGGGGAGTTTGTAAGGTTATCTAAAGGCTGGTGCACTCAAAACAACCCAAGTGCTTACTGCATGCATGCACTTAGTGTCAAGTAGAAGTTGCTTTGGAAGTTTCATACTCTACACTAGAAAATATTTTAAGTATGAAATATTCCGAAGCCAAGACCAATATCTTCCAAAGCCAAAAGTGAAGTCTTCAGAAGCTTCAAAGACAAAGGATTTCGAAGCCAATGGAGTAAAGACAGATTTCTTCTGAAGACTTTGAAGAACATTCTTTCTCTGATGTACTTTTCATAAAGCTAACCAACTATCTATTGCAACTCTGAAGACTCACCAACTTAGATAAGTTGGTGAATGGTTCATGCTTTTTGTAACTATACATTGAGGTCTTGAGTCTGTAACTTTCTACTTTATGTACTTTTATCCTTTTTATAATATCTTAGGATATGAGCTATGGTATGTCACAGCCAGTAGTCAAAAGGCAAATTTGTTTTTTCACTCTACATTGATTTTGTTGTCTAGATTAATCTTTCTAGTTGGCCTTCAAAGTGTGATCAGCTATAGGATATAGTATAAAGTATCTCAATTCCTTGAAACTTATTTCTTATGCTTTTGTAACACTTATGATAGAACTTCAGAAGCAATATACTATAATCTTGAAAACAAAACATCCTTGTTGGTTTTCTTAAGTTTGTGTCTTTTGTTTACTTGTGTTCATAGTATTATAATTGAGTCACGCTTCCTTAATTGATATGTTAAGTTTTCTAAACACTCCTCTCATTGTGAGACTTAGTGTATTGACCATCCTTTCAACGATCCTGCAACAAATCATATTAATTACAGATATAAACAAACCAAACATTTAGCGAACTGTACGTAATTAACCATTCGGTGGAAAGTTTGTTTATGTTCGTACATTAAGTAAATGAAACAAACACGACTAGGTAATATTTTGTTCGCTTACTTAAATAAACGAACATAAACAAAGACTGTATACGTGAACATTCGATCATAAGTTTATTTATCTTCATTCATTTAAAGGTTTTCATTTTTTTAAATTTATTGGTTCTAATTTTTACAATATGAAAATACTATTTATACTGCATGACTATATCAACATTCTTTATTTGAAACTAAAACCTCAATTTGTGTTAAAGCTTAACATATTTTATTAAATTTTATGTTATCAAATATGTTTGGATAATTATGTTAAGTATTATAGAGTTAATCCTAATTTGTTGAATATGTGTTGGAGGACAAGTCAAGATAATAGAAGAAAAGAAAACTGTATTAGTTTACTATTCATTTAAGTGTTGGGAGATAATTAATAGAGTTATTTGATTTAATGCATTGAGTTATATTAGGAAGAGTTTAAGTAGAATGTAAGTCTGTCTATTATAAATATAAGTGTATGTTCTTTGTAATTTGTGTAGTTTTATTCTTAATAACATGTTTGCTCAATTCAAATATTCCTAACAACTAGTATCAAAGCTTGCAAGCCTAGTGTGGAAGGAAGAAGATGTGAAGATCGAGCAACCGGAAGATTAAAAAGGTTCTTTGTAAGTCAAAGATCACAATCATGTACAGAAAATGTTCCACGTAAGCCAAAAATAGAACTGAGTGAGACAGAATGAGTATGTCTATGTGAGCTATATATATCAAGGGAATTGATCTGTGTAATCAAAACGACGATTGCGTGTGATAGATTGAGAGAAAAAATAAATTATGTGACTTTATGTGAGTCAGATGTGAAGACATGAAGTGATATTCACAGCAAACAAAAAAGAGAATGTTATTGGGTATTGTTTGTTGATGCATCATGCATCAACAAACAACACCCAATAAAATTCTCTTTTTTGTTTGCTGTGAATATCACTTCATTTCTTCACATCTGACTCACATAAAATCACACAATTTAGTTTTTATCCCAGGCCCTGGTATTCTCGGCTCAAGACCACCCTAGGCTCACATGGCACACCCAAGCAATCCCATCCCAATTGTCCTGGATCAGGCTTTTTGAGCAATGACACTATGATGTGAGTGTGTTAGAATGATGTTTAATGTGCTTAAATGGTTAATTTTATGTGTATTTGTGTGTTTAATTACATGGTATTGATTAACTATGAGCGAATATGCTTTTGTAGGTTAAACGACCAAAGTAGAAGCTTACATATAGAACTTAAGTGATGAGTGGTGGTTGGATTGGTGTTGATGATGATTAAAGGTGAAAACCAAAGAATATTCATGTTATGAGAGTTATGGATAGTTATCGGATGCAAACGAGAGCTAAGAGATCAAAAATGAAAGGATGAAGATGTTAAGGGACCTTGAAACGGTAAAATGAACATAACTTGGGATAGGAATGGAGTTACGGAGCCCATTACCAGTCAACACAAAGCTCTTAGAAAGCTGCACAACAAGAAAATGAAGAAAAAACTTGAACACAGAAAGGTGTCCAGCATAGCCTACGGTGGCTGGCGTAGGCTACGGTGGCTGGCGTAGGCTACGGTGGAACCGACAAGAAATCTTATTAAAAGCAAATTTTTAAGGTTTTTCAATTCATCTCTTATTTCAATTCGTCTTCTAAACTTTGGGAATGAATTTTGGCATTCCAAAGAGCTTCTTTCACCATTCCAAAGGATCCATTCATCATTACACCATCAATCATGCCTTCCAACATCAGATTCATAAGCATGAGCGGCTAATTCTCTTGTGACTTCTTCCAAACGGATGTTTCTTATAGGTTTCCTATTTGTTTCAATTGTTTATGTATTTGATTTGCTTATGTGATGACAAACGTTTAGCAAATTGATGCTTTAGTTAATAAACAATTTATTAGTTTTTCAAGTTCTTTCTTTACAATCGTGTTTTGGTTGATGACAAGGCTTAGAAACGGATTGGGAGACTGAAGAGGGTTGACTAGATACTAATTTATTGGATATTTGACATGATTATTTGTATAGGTTTGTTGACAACAACATATCTCCAATTACTATCTTTAACTGAATTCAAAACACTATGTTTGTGTGGTGTTTAATGAACAATTGAGTTTTATGTGAAACCTTGAACCTAAAGTTTGGAAGAAGTTACATCCGTCATAATTGAATTAAATCCATTTAGTTTTCCTTTGTTTTTCATTCAAATCACATCTTTATAATTTATTTATTTAAATCATTTAGAACATAACTAGTAGCTAAAATTAACCATTGATTCCTCTGTGGATACGATACCTTACTTACCCTAGCTACCTAGGCTAATTAGGTTTTTGAAAGACTAAACGATGGTTTATCAAAATGGCGTCGTTTTCGGGAAAACAATGCGCTTATTTTTAGTTTTAGCTTAGTTAGTTCTTTTATTATAGTAAAAAAATCAATCCAAAAATATTTTCTTTTCAAATTATGTTTTTAATTTCTTTTAGTGTTGTTTCCTTGCTCAGTATTACACGAGATTGTGTACCCGTGTATATTTTTAATAGATAGGTATTATGATGATAGTCAAGACTATTATGAGCCATGTATGTGCTGTGGAGAATTTGGTCATTGGGCTCAAGACAATCCATTCAATTACAATCAAGGTCACCACTCAAGAGGTTGAAATGGTGAAAGAAGCTATCATGATGACTAGAAGAATCAAAGGAGTCGATAAATAGGTCCATCTGAATTGGATGATATCCGGTTAGATATCAAATAATTGACAAGTTTGATCAATGAAGTTATGTGGCAACAAGATAGTCAGGCGAAAGATCATCGAGTCTTGGTGGAACACACCACACAATTAGCTACACATTTATCTGAGGTAGTTTCAGTAATAAGATATTTAGGTACGTTATCTAATTTTAATCAAGTTGACCTGACACCTCCTAATTCCCAAAACACACACAGTGCAAACACTAGTACAGTAATTTCTTAAACATTATCTAAGAAATTTGGGATTGAACAAACTCTAGCACAAATAGTTAAGAGTGTCATGGAGTATAGTGAGTATGACCCTGATCATGATTTAACTTCACAAACTAAACTTGAAGGTAAAGAGGTAAAAAAATATCAGAATGTTCCATTTTCTTTGGGGTTGATTGCCCAAGTATCTATTAAACAGGAATAGGATCTAACACATGACGAAAAATGGGAGAAATTCAAAAAAAGAAAAATTAATTTACCCTTTTTGAATATAATTATAGAAAATCCTAATAATGTTAAGTGACTAAAAGGTTTGAGTACCCAAAAAAGACAATATAAATGTCCCACACAAGTGGAGTTCAGTGCAAGTGCAAGTGTCGTGTTTTTTGGTACCCGTCCTTCAAACTTTCAAGATCCAGGAGCACTTGCTATTTCAGTACAAATGGGCGAGTTTAAAGTGGATAAAACACTGTTGGATCTTGGGTTACAGGTGAACATTTTACCAGGGAGCTTGTATGATCAGTACGACTTTGGTCAGTTACAAAGAGTCCACACCAATGTGTTATTGGCTAATTAGACTTACATATGTCCTAGGGGAATTGTAAAGGATGTGATTATGAAGGTAGGAGAGTTGTATTACCCAGTTGACTTCTTAGTGTTGGATTGTGTCAAGAACACACAACCAACTATTATTTTGGGTAGACCATGGCTACCATTAACACAACTGTCAATTATGCAGAAGGAACAATAAGAATGAGATTTAGTGAAAAGAAGTTGAATGTTAATATATTCTCAAACTTACCTAACCTGAATCTTAGCAACTCTGAATTACCTGAAAGGGTGAATCACCTGAACAAAGAAGAGTTTGGTGTGACCAATAGGGCAGATGAGAAGGAAGAAGATAAGAACTTAGAGAAGGGAAATATTCAAAGGTCAAGGAAAAGGAAACGAAAAAGAAAGAACCCACAAGTTCCTCATCCTGAGAGAGAATTGTTTTCACTCTTTGTGCAAGCTTGGAGGAAGTATAACTATGAGAGGAATGAGTTCATCAGGAAGGAGTGCAAGCATCCAGCTCAACCGCCTTGATGAATATCGAGTACAGTCTGGTTGAAGACCTAAAACTTAGTGACCGGGAGGCAAACCGAGTTTTATTTTTTCTTTTAGTGTCTTTTTGTGTATTTTGTTTTCTTTATTTTCTTTTTCAGTTTTAAGCATCAGATACAATCACTCAAGTGTGGGGATGCACATGAAGGTCTTACTAATAAAGCACAATTTGATTGCCTATGATCATGTTCACGTACACTTTCCTCATCATAGTTGTTTTGTTACTTGGTGTTTAATTATTTTTATTTGTTAGGTAATCTTGGTGGTGTTAATATCTATGTGTTGAGAATGGTTTTGGTGTTGTGTTTTGGGTCGGTTTGGGTTGTTTAGTCGCTTGTTGATGTTGGTTTGAATGAAAAAGTTGGAAATATTTGCACTTGACCTTAATTCCATACATTGGGGACAATGTTTTCAAGTGTGGGGACGAGTAAATGAAAAATGGTAATAATAGAAAAAAAATCATAAATATGTCCCTGAGTGAGAAGTTTGCATTAAAAAATATGAAAAATGATAGGTAAAGTCAGGTAGTCCAGCTTTTCAAATATTATATGTACGAAAATGCTAAAAGGGTTGAACACGTTATTTGATGTGTGATATGTGAGTAGGCTTAACTGGTAGACAAGCTTCTTTTGAACTAATAAATCTTAATTATGTTAGGATGCTTTGTGGGTTCTCATCTAGGAGAAATGGGGAAACTAAAACCATCCAAATAGCTTAAGGAAGTCATTTTAAGTTAAAACCTTAAGAATTTTTCAATTCAGATGTAAAAAAAATTAAGCTAGATATGAATAAAGAAGCCTAAGATGTTCTCTTTTGGGGATGATGACTCTGATTGAGACTTCTACTAGGTTAAGTTAAAAAAAGAATACTAAAGCTTATGTATGTCTCTTTTGGGGATGATGACTCTGGTTGAGATGACCTTTGGGTTAGGTATAATAAATGTCGAAAGCTCAAATAAATAAAAAAATAAAAAGAATCTAATTCTTGAAATTCTTTTGGTTTTCTCATAAAACAATTAGGATAGTCTTACCCTTTTATTCCAAAAGCTTGAGATGGGAATAAGTGAAACTATTGTATCTTGGTGTGAGATCCTAGGCTAACTAACCCATTTGAACCAATTTAATATGATGAGGAACTTGAAAACTAGTTTGGGTTTAGATGGATTCCTATACTTGCAATCACACTTGACATGTTAGTAGCCCCTTACAAGTAAGTAATCTAAGTCTTTGGGAGCCGGATTTTAGTTGACTATGATTCCATAGCATAATTCTTTTTTAGGGACGAAAAAGAGATAAGTGTGGGGATGTGATGTGAGTGTGTTAGAATGATGTTTAATGTGCTTGAATGGTTAATGTTATGTGTATTTGTGTGTTTAATTTCATAGAATTGATAAACTACGAGCGAATATGTTTTTGTAGGTTAAACAACCAAAGTGGAAGCTTACATGGAGAACGTAAGTGATGAGTGGTGGCTGGATTGGTGTTTATGATGATTAAAGATGAAACCCAAAGAATATTCATGATATGAGAGTTTCGGGATGT
>BJCM01265777.1:0-10477 GCA_018326385.1 Flaveria bidentis | reverse complement strand
TTATGTAATAAATAGATTAGGTGAATTTCTTTTATTAGAAAAATTGTATTAGGATATGATTTTTGTAAAAGAAGATGCACAAGATGAAGACTCAAAGAAGGACATAAAAGACATGGACACTTGAAGCATTTGAATGTGGATTCAAGTGGGAGTTCATGGACACATCTTGATGTGTCATCTTCACCCTTAGGAAAGACCTTATGACAACACTTGTGATGGCGAACATGTGTGGTCAACTTAGTGGCTATGGTTATGCACCCATGTTTGTATCTTTATGCTTGTTTGGATGTTTGTTGTTTGATTGTTTGGTTGATATTTGGATATGCATTACAAACTCATTAACAAACTTAACAAGCTGAAAATTTGATGGTTCTTTCTCATTAAGTGGTTAATAAAAGGTTATTAAAAGGATTAATGGTTTTAATAAAAGAGGTTTTATTAAAAGTGAACCATAGGGTACCTTGTATTTGAAAGCATGCAAATATAAGGTACATAGAATTTTCTAAACTAAGATTATGAAAACTTATATTCATTTTATAAACAAGTTTAACACCATCCTTTTAAACAACACTTAAGTCATTTGGAAACTCTTAATAGGATAAAGGTCACCTAACCATTTTGAGGGAACTTGTGATTTAAGGTGGGGATACCATATTTGTGGGATAAAGGTCACCTAACCACTTATTTGAGGGAACTTGTGATTTAAGGTGGGGATACAATAACAACCATTCAACTCAGGAATGTTATTTTAACAAAATGAACAAGACAAAGAGCTCAAAGAAAAGGCAATAAGATAAAGCTGAATCAGACTCTAATCCACTGATTGTGAAAAGGATTCAAAAATTAAGAAGCCTTAACAAAAAAACAAAAACCAAAGGAGAAAACATCCTCTGATGGTCAGCCTATGAAGAAAAGAACAACATTCCAGCAATCAAAAACACCTCACAAACGGGTGGATTTGACTGAAAAGGAAACAAATGCTGATGATACTTTCTTTGATAATTTTGAAAAGGGAACTCATGTACCTCATTCAAAATCAAAAGATAGTGATACTTTCAACAATCAAGAATCATGATCAAATCCAAAGCATCAAGTCAACAAAATTAAGGTGAATGAAGAAGAGATTGAGAAACCAGGACCTAGATGATCAACATCATCTTCAACAGAATCATCCTCATCTGCAACAACTCAGAATGAATTAAACAAAACAACAACTAAAACTTCAAGACTTATTCATAAAGGAGTAACAATTTTAGATACTGCTACAAACCCAAGATCATTAAGGTTTGGGTTGTTAAATCTAACTGATTTCTTTCTGTGTGCAAAAAAAATCTTGGAGAACTGAAAACAAGTGGTATGTTGATAGTGGTTGTTCCTAGCATATGACAGGAAACTGTTCACTTCTCCATGAGTTCAAACATAAAAATGCTTCATATGTGGCATTTGGTGGGGATAAGAAGGGAGGTAAAATTGTTAGTGAAGGAATGGTAACTAATGGTGTGCTCAAATTTAAGAAAGTAAACTACTGTGAAAATTTACAATATAATTTACTGAGTGTATCTCAAATTTGTGATCAAAATTATACCACTTTATTTGATAACTCCAACTATTACATTCTTAAGCCAGGTTTTTCTAGTTCTAGAAGATTGGTTCCTTCTTAAAGCATCAAGAAAAGGAAACACATATGTTTTAGATATGAACAACACATCTATCACAACACATGAGACATGCCTCCTATCTAAGTCATCAGTTGTGGCATAGAAGGCTTGTCCATTCTAACATTAAGAACATGAACAAATTAGTGAAAAATGACAGAGTCATTGGATTGCCAAAGAAAGAATTTTATTGAAAATCATTTTTCTTCTTGTTATAAAGGAAAGCAACACAGAGTGTCTCATAAATCTAAAACCATCAATACAAACACTACACCACTCAAATTGCTTCACATGGAACTGTTTGGTCCAACCAATGTGATGAGCATTGGAAATAGACAATATTGTCTAGTGATAATTGATGATTTCACTAGATTCACTTGGGTATTTTTCATAAAACAAAAGAGTGAAACATCAGAAACATTAATGGACGTTCTCATCAAGATTGAGAATCAACTTGATTTAAAAATCAAAATTTTCAGGAATGACAATGGGACTGAATTTGTTAATTCTGACTTGGATTTCTTTTATAGTATTAAAGGTATTGCAAGGCAATTAAGTGCCCCAATAACTCCATAACAGAATAGAGTGGCTAAAAGAAGAAGCATAACTCTTATTGAAGCAGCCATAACAATGCTGGCTTATTCATAACGACCTATCACCTTTTGGGATGAGGCAATGAATACAGCATGCAATGTTCAAAATAGAACACTGATTATCAAAGAACATACAAAACATCTGATGAGCTTTTATTTAAAATAAAACCCTATATAGGATATCTTAGAGCTTTTGGGTGTCTTGTATATGTTTTAAACACAAAAGAACAATTGGGAAAATTTTCAGAAAAGGCCTATGATGGTATCTTTATTGGATATGCTCCGACATCTAAATCTTACAAGGTCTACATTCCACAACATAACATTACGGAAGAAAATCCTAATGTATCTTATGATGAATCTGTATTTACTAAATAATTTTAAGGATCATCATGGCAGTTTGATATAGATGCTTTAACATAGTCATTTAACTCAGATTATTTGAATTATGAAAGATCTGATGATACATGCTATCCATTTGTTCCCCGAAATTTGAATGAAGTATCATTATCTGCTGAAACTCCAAGGAAAAACACTTCATCAATAGTTGTTGACTCTACATCAGCATATGTACACGGTGTATCCGGAGATATGCATGATGTATCCGGAGATATGCATGATGTATCAGCAACTATTCCAGACTCTCAAGGAAATACAACAAACATTGGAAAGGATTAGGAATTTCTCTTGAAGCATTCTATTCTTCCGTATGAGTTACAACAACTTCTGTTGAAACATTTTGTTCATCCGTAGAAGTTGCATGAACTTCTCCAGATGGGATATGAGGAACTGATGAATCAGTTTCAGATGAGTTCAGTGGGAGAATTAACTTTCTTTCTTGGTCTACAAGTTCATTAGAAGACAAATGGGATTTTCTTCTTCAAGAGAAATACATACATCAAATATTGAAGAAGTACAACCTTGTTGATACATCTTCATGCAAAACACCAGCCTAAACAATTAAAAAGATTGTACCTGATCCTATAGGAAAATCTATTGATCAAAGATTATATAGATCAATGATAAGATAACTTATGTATTTAATTGCTAGTAGACCTAACATTATGTTTGTTGTGTGTGTTTGTGCTAGGTAACAATCAGATCCCAAAGAGTATCATCTGATTGTTGTGAAAAGGATCTTCAGATATCTCAAAGGAAAGCCAAGACTTGGTCTATGGTATCCAAAGATGGTGACTTCACTCTCTACTCATACTTAGATAGTGACTATGGTGGATGCAACAACAACAAAAAATCAACAACTTGTGGATGTCAATTCATAGGACCACGGCTAGTTTCATGGTATAAGAAGCAAACAAATGTATCTGTATCTACACGTGAGGGTCAGTACATAGGTGCTTCAGCATGTTACTCTCAAGTCCTTTGGTTGCAAAAGCAATTACTTGTTTATGGTTACAGTTTCTTTCAAAGTCAAATTTACATTGACAACTCTGCTTCTATCTTTATAACTGCTAATCCTGTGCAACATAGTAAAACAAAGCATATTGAAATAAGATACCATTTTCTGAGAGATTGCTCAGAAGAAGGTTTGATAAAGTTAGTTAAAATGGATACAACAAATCAGCTTGTTGATTTATTCACTAAGCCTTTGATTCAGTTAGATTTAATTTTCTAATTGAGTCTGTCGGCATGGTTAACCTTGATTACTCATAATGAACAAACAAATAAAAGCATGTGTCTATGCTTGTAAATCGTTTTAATAATAAATCTTTAGCATGACATATGTTTGGGAAATGATAGTATACTATGTCTTTGATTCTTCCTTAATTCTTAAATATCATTAAAATCTGATCTAGTTACTGGATGTGTGAGTAGGTTTAACTTGAGTGGAAACTACACTTAGTGCATGCCAAACATAATGCAAAGTGGTTGTTTGTGGGAAACATCATTTTAAGGATACAAAAAGTGAGTCATATTCTGATGTGACCAAATCACTAATCTAAACACACTATGTACCGACACTTTTAATATCTATCTTTGCAAATATTACTCCCTCTGTTTTGTGTAAACATAGACCTGGGTGTATGATCACCATAGTTTACATTTGAAACCAACTGTTGAAAGGATTATGATCCTCATCATCCCTCTGTTTTATGTAAACAAATACCTTGGTTAAAGGCACCTCTGTGTTACGTGGGTAAAGACCTGGTGGCTTGATAATGATCATATCTAAGCTCTCAAAAGAATCTGATATGATCAATTGTATCTTATTTGTAGAGCTTTCTCAAGAATGCATTAATGAGATATCAAATGCATCTCAAGATAGAACTTATAAATTAAAGTACATAGTTTGTAAGTGTGAAAAAGTGATGATTTGATTTGTAAAGGGATGACAAACTTTAAGTGAATTGAATGTGAAGCCCATATCAGTTACTATCTAATTAACATGAAAACATGATAATCAACATGCCTAGTTGATACAATACTCATGTATGGATTTAAGTGGACAAACATACTTACAATCAGAACAAAGATCACGTATCATTTCAATAAATTAATTGGTCAAGAAGATGCTTAGTATTATAGTATGATCCCATTGTATGTGAGTATATATATGCTTGTGCATTGTCATCAATTCAAGTTTGTTTAGTTTAATTTATTTTGGTGTGGAAAAACACACGTTTTTCATGATATTCTTTTTAGAAATTTATGATAAATGCATTCTTTCATCATTAATAAAAATTTTAGGGGGAGTAGAATCATAAAAATAAGGTAACAAGAAAATAAGGTAACAATACAATTGTCAAATGAATTATCAATATGAAGGAATTGGAACATCATCACTACCTTGGCTTTTGGATACATGAAGTTTTTAAAATTTAAACCTTCTTGTGCAAAATTTTCATGAATACAAAGTCAACAAGGTCCAAAAGCAATAAATGGTTCTATTAAGTGGACTTGGACCATACAATAAAATAAGTTTCTCAGAGTGCACTTCAAGCATCGGATGAAGCCATATTGTTTAGCTTTAGTAGAAGCTACAGTGTGAAAACTTAACTAAATTTTCCCATCCATAGATTGGTAAATTACGAATGAGCCAATACTCCAAAAAGTATAATCTAATTTCATAGATTGGTAACCTATGAAAATTTATGTTATACTTAATCAGAAGAAGTTTTTAAGTCATTCGCAGATGATATACGGAATCTGTAGATAATCCGCGAAAGAACCGAGAACTGTGGATAAGTTAAATTGTTGAGGGTCCCACATCATTAAATAAATGAAATTAATGTTTCTGAGAGAGTATAAATGATGTTCTTTGACTTCAATATTCATTATTCACTTTTTCAGAACACTTTTTCCAACCTAGAAAAATGCTCTCAACAAACTTTTCACCCTTTCTCAACCATTCAAAAACCCTAAATCAAAACATCAAACAAACACATAACCCTGTTCTCAGATCACTGTATTCAAGCTAAAACATGTCATAATGTCCAATAATGAACCGTTTGATTCTTGCTTATTCTCACAACTGTTCGCATTCTCATGTCAATAATATTGATTCTAACATAATCTTCTTTATTTTTATGATAAGATGGCTAATAGATTTGCGAGAGAGCACAATGTGTGTTCGTTCTTAAATCCAGACGACCTTTTGTAGGAAGGATGCCGAAACATTATGCGATACTTACAATGATCCAAGAGCTTCTATGCTTTAATAGAAGAGCCTGTGATTTATCAAGATCACATAGTCGATTTCTCGAACTCCTCTCGAATTGAGGAAGATGGAGAATCTGAAGTGATTATGCCTGAGATCAAAAATGAAAGTGTAAGGATAGATGAGCAAACCATAAGAAGGGTATTGGAATTAGGAAAAGAAGAAAGTGGTCACCTAGATGTCTTTGATCATGATTATATTGAGAAGATATTTCTACTGATGGGTTATGATGGTGACTTTGAAAAAGGAGATACCAAAAAAGGGAGATTGTGCACGCCCTATCGATTTCTGTGTCACACTTACTTGAAGTGTATCTCAATCAGGAAATCAGGATTGGATAGATTCTCATGGCACATCTCTTCTAGAATCATAGAAATATTTGAAAGAAGAACATACAACTACTCCAAGTACATCTTCAATTGTCTATGTGACCACATCAAAATGCAAAAGGCTAACAAGATGTACATGTTTCCATGGTTTCTATAACTAATCATCAATGTTGATCTGCCTGGGATTGCCATAGATGGTGATGTGTTTGCTCAAGCACACCTAGGGATATCTGATTTGAATAATATAAGTGGAAAGTATGAAGGAAGAGACATGCCCATGTTTGCTCATGTGGTAGATGCAAATGCAAACATTCCACAAGAACTGGTATAGGAGGAGCAACAAGGAAGTTCACCTGCTAACACTGAGGAAGTCTCATCTTCACCTCATCAATCAGCCATTCACCTCATCAATCACCCATTCACCAACAACCTCAAGCATCCCAACCACAATCTCAAGCCAGTTAAAACACCCAACCAATCTCTCTTATCCACCCTTTATCACCAAATCAGCCGCAAACACCCCAATAACAATTAATAGGCAACCAAGACACTCAGCCAATCTCTCCGGTTCTTCATCAATCATCTGAAAGTGTGCATACTAAACCCATCACTGTCACTCAGTCTCTAAACTCAGTTCACACTAGTGTGACTGAGTTGATTTCTCAAGCTAGCACCATCCCATTATCACACTCCAACTCTCAAAATCCAGTTACCTCTATTCAAACCGAACCTTTAGTTCTCGGCATAAATCTTGTACAACAACCTCATCAAGATAAACCCTTTCAAGCTAAAGAGGCATGCTCTAGCTCAGCAAGTGTGGCTCATACTAAAGATCATAATGATGAGATTGCTGATCAACAAAAGGAAAGGGAAGAAGGAGAAAACTATGTGGATATGATTGCCTATCATGAAGATGAGATAAGTGAAGATGACATCCCTGTAAGAAAAAGCTTTTTGGTGGCTGAATACAACAAGCTAGTTGTGAAGTCTAACCGCAGAAAGCAAAGAATTCAAGAGCGAAAAGGGATAATAAAAGAAAAGATGTTCAACAGATGCAGCAAGAAGCTATCATCAAAAGATTAAGAGAAGATGCTTTATGAAATAATGAAGTAATTGATGCTCTTCTTCAATAAGACTCCGAGCTTATAGAATTAGTAAAGTTTGAGAGAGATGAGAATGAGAAGTTGATGCTAAAAACCGATCAAGTAACTGACTCTCTCTCTCTCTCTCTCTCTACTCAATAAGCTTTGTTGAAAAGAAAAGAAGAAGAGGTTGAGGAGCTAAAGATGAAAATATGTGTATTGGAATCAAATGTCGCTCCTGCATCAATTCAAACAAAAGAAGCTTCTGAGATCACAAAGCAAATCATTTAATATAGAAGGAAAAGGAAGTACTTGGGTTTTGTGAAGAAGGATGTGATTAAGATACAAGATTCACCAAAAAGGACTATGTCTATTTAATCTTCATCCTTAAAGCCCATGTCTCCTGCTGAAACAACAAGTGATGTTGGATGGAATGAGCTAACAAAGATTGAATCTGCCAAAGAACACAAAGAAGAAATGGCTGATGACCTGCTAACCACTAGAGACATACTTGAAGAAAGGATGTCATGGCTTTCCATATGATATGGTGGAAAGGAGGATGATGGAGAATGTCATGGCTGTTGAACTACACACAGGGATGAGAAAAAATTGTAATACTTCCAACTCCCAGTACTGTGGAAGGAAACATGATTATGGCCTGGAAATATGATCTAGTTTAGGATTGTGCAATCATTAAAAGAACATCTAGAAGAATCCAATACTTCCATTATGTAGAAGCATTACCGAGTCTTCCTAAGGGAGATATTAAAGAATGGTAAAACTTAATCATGTCTAACTATCCAATCCATCCAAGAGGAAGAGATTTTTCTATGTCTGTTGGAAGGATGAAGACAAAATTCATAGATGATGTGCTCAAAGAGGCTAAGAGAGATGATGCTGAGCACAAAAAGAGAAATCAAGGAATTAAAAGAACAACATCTAAGCCCTCTTCTCTGGTAGATGATGAAATGATAAAAAGGGTCGGTACAACAACAAAAATGCAGCATTTATAAAAAGCTTTAAGGGAAATCAAAATACATCTCCTATAACAGAATGGGGTTATGTTGAGAAAACCAACGAGCTAGTGCTGCTAAGTAATGATGAGGGGAAGAAAGTTGATAAGTTAAGATTTTTTTACCCCGTGGAGATCAAAATGCTTCACCCAAGCTATGCATCATATCTTCATGACAAATTATTCCCAAAGCAAACCGATGAAAGAGCACGCAAGTGATTGACAAATTGCACGCAAAAGCATACAAAAGAAGAAGACATAAAGCAGGACTGTTGAAAGGATCTACAATTGAAGAAGTGTCAGATCTAAGAATCTCGGAGGAAGATGAGCTAGTGATTGTGCATAAACAATGTGTTGTGGAAACCCTCACAAAAGAAGAAGATATTTTGGGGCTGAATTTTGAGACACTTCAAAGGATTTGCAAAATAGAGATCAAGTACAAATTCGATGATCACAAGGATGTAGTGTCTTATTTTAACAAGAAAATGGTATCAAGATTAAAGGAGCTTTTAGTTATGAAGGGATGATTACAAGTGTCTAAGCTAGATCTAGGAATTATAGGTGTAGATCATATTGTATAGGTTTATACTTTAATCAAAATTTGTACCGAACAATTGTAATTCATTACTATGCATTATATATAGGTTAACCCATATGTTTATTGATCTTGTTGGGTTTGTTGGACCATTATCAAAGTAGTTTAACCATTTAAACTTGAAAAAACATAGTGGAATAAAACCTTAATCTTATGATTTATAATCTGAAAATTAAAGATAATAACATAACATCAACAAACCCATGAACATAGGATCATATATATGTGTGTATGAACTAGCTATCAAGAACAAATAACAACCAAAACAAGACATACAAACCACCTTTGTAAAGCTGGTGAAAAAAACGAGATTTTGATGAAGAAGATGAGGTTCTTGAATGACCAAAACACCAAGGAGAGGTGTCCTCAAGTATCCATACCCACAAGCATCAAGCAAGCAACTTTGTTGCTAGGATTTGAACACCAAAACCCAAAGAAGAAGTTGCTGGAACCACCTTCCAGCCATGAGTTTCTTCAAGAGAAGGAGAGAGTATGTTCATTTTGGGTTCTTGCATGTGAGAGAGAGAAGAAGATGGAGTGTGTGTCATGTTCTTAGAGTATGGTGCATAGAAAACAATCAATACCCACTCCCCATAAAGGGGGCGGCCGAATATGGTCATGAGATGGGGTTTTTCCCCCCAAAACCAATCTCCAATTTTTATGAACTAGTTGTTAAAATAGTTATATAACTAACCTTTTAATTATATAACTCATACACACTTTTATTATTTGATGTTATTTAACTAAATTAAACAACATTACAAACAATACCCCTGAACAAAATATCCCTATAAGTTGTTCAATCTCATATGCAACTTATTTAGAAAACCCAGTTTCTAAATTGGTGTATTTATTTAATTGGATGATCATATCATCAATTAAATATCAATTGGTTTTTGTTAAGCTTGTGATTGGGTATGAACCGACTTGGATCATAACGTACTAACCACATCAATGTTCTATGTGTCTTGGGTTAAACCAAGACGACAATGCCAAAGATAAGAATCACTTAAACCCATTTTAAGTTTCTTGGTGCTTGATTGGCATAATGAGTAATCAAAGGATGAATTATCATGAACCAATTCATAGATCCTATTAAAAGGCACAACCTTGAAATAAAATACATCATCCATACAAACATAAATACCATTGTTAACAAACTTTAATTCATAACCACATTGTTTTAAACCGGAAACATAAATTATGTTCCTAGTCAAACTAGGAGCATACAAAATGTTCTTAAGAACAACTTCCAAACTATTAGAAAGTTTCAAAATATTGTCTTCTTGGGCTTCGACATCAACTTCTGCTCCGTTGCCCATGTAGAGACTTGTGTCTCCCTTCTTAAAGTGCTTATTTCTTTTGAACTCCTGCAACAAATTGCAAATGTGAGTTCCATAACCGGTATCCAATACCCATGTGTTTGAAGAAATAACATTTAAACCAATGTGAATTATGAAAGTTGTACCTGAGGTTTGCCCAACATCCCTCTTGTTTCTCAACTCTTTGAGATAGGTTGGACAATTCATTTTCCA
>BJCM01265773.1:0-18158 GCA_018326385.1 Flaveria bidentis | reverse complement strand
ATGTCTTCAGCTGTTGTCTTCAGCTGTTGTCTTCAGCTGATGTCTTTAGTTGTTGTCTTCAGCTGATGTTTTCAGCTGTTGTCTTCAGTTGATGTCTTCAGACTTTGTCTTCAGCTGATGTAGACTCCTTCAGTTGTTATGATGTCTGTGGGACTTAAAGGTTTTTCTGATCTGGCTCATTGGTTCTTTTCGTCCAACACAGTTTTTCAATATCAGAGATGAGAGATTTTATTTTAATTTCAAATCCTTTTATCTCTCTTCTCATCATCTCTGACTTCACTTTTTCTTCTTTTATTTTATCTGCCAGTTTATGGTTATGCTCACTATAACCTTGCAATTCAGTAATACATTTTTCATTACAAAGGTTAGATTTTACCTCAGTAGTCTCTGGAGAGGGGCCATCATTGATATGAGCCATAAGTGCATGATTTTGAAATTGAGGCTTCACTTCTTTAGCATACATGCTCCAATCACATACCTTGTTTGATCACGAGAGCACTTCCTAATGACTGACTGCTTCCATGAGCTTGATTAGTCGCTTGAGGTTGGTTTTGGTATGACTATTGTTGTTGATGATGATACTTGTGTTGATGGTTGTTGGAATGAGAGCTTGAGTTTGATTGTGATGATGGCTTGCTTTGAGAGTTTCTGTGAAAGTTGTTTCTTTTGGGTGCATTGCATTCCCTTGAGAAGTGACCAGCCATGCCACAGTTGAAGCATTTTACCTTGGATTTATCATATCCAAGCTTTGTGTTTTCATTAAGGTTGAGTCTTCTGCCTTTTCTAAAAAACTTCTTTGCTCTCATTGCAATCATGGCCACTTGCCATTGTAAATCCATTTCTTCCACATCATCTGGATGCATTTCCTCCAAATCTTCCTAGATCAGATGTGCAGATGTGAGTCTTCCTCCAAGATAAGCTTCAAAACATGCAACAAAGGCATTGTACGTAGCCTTTTGTTCTTCTGATTTGGTATTATTATGGGTGTTTGGAACAGTTGCTGAGAATCCTGCTGATTGGGTTGATGTTGAAGGCATGTTAATAGTTGGAGTTGCACTGAATCCAGTTGTCTTGGCTTGATCCCTTGAGGACATAAAATCATCTTCTTTAGTGATGAAGGCATTTTCCACAGTATGAGAGTCAAATGGAAATTTGTATGCTTTAATCACTCTTGGTCCTCCTAGATTTCTGCTTTGTTCATCAAGCTCTAATGCTTCTATTTTGGCTATCATAATATCCAAAGTAGTACTCCCAAGATCAAGAGTATTTTTCAGCATTGTAACATTCTGTGTCCAACTTTCAGGAAGGTTGTGTAGCATTTTCTTATTCAACTCCTTGACTTTGTAGGTGACTCCCATTATCTCTAAGTCATTCACAAGCTGCACAAATTTGTGAAGTTGTTTTGAGATGGACTCCCCTTTGGAGTGATGGAAAGTTTCATATTGATTAACAAGTTTATCCTTGTTAATTTCAGTAACTTCATTGCTTCCTTCACACATGATCAGTAATGCATCCCATACTGCTTTGGCAGTTCCATATTTCTCCAACCTTTTCAGCACATCCATTTTGAGTGCTTGAGTTAGGATGGAATAAGCTTTTAGATCAATCTTGATTTTCTTATAGTCTTCTTCATCAAGAGACAGTTCTTCTATGGGAATTCTTGTTGCCTTGTATATAGCAAATCGATCTGTAGATAGAGTGACTGGAATATGTGGTCCCTTGCAGATTGAAATCCAATAATCTGGATCTACACCTGTAATATAGTTCATGAATCTGATTTTCCATTATTTAAATTTAGATTTATGTTTAAGCATTGGTGGTTTTGGAGTATGACCAAGTTTTGAAAAACTATGTGAATCCATTTTAACAAGGTGTTTAGCTTGTATAAGTATAGATTAGGTCAGTTTTAAGATTAATTACTCCGAATAGTCCAAATAATTCCCAATTGTTTAGTAAATTAGATCTGTTAATTGTTCTTGCAAGTGTCGCAGCTTCTGTTCTGTATACGAGGCTGAAGATTTTGACTGTGATTCTTGAAGGTGAGAACAGATTGACAGAAATTCCTGTTTGAAGATTATTTTATGTTGTTTACTAAGTAGAGATGACGTATACTCTACTAGCAACTCAATCACCAGATCAATTAGGCTCTATTGAATGGCGGAAACAAGCAATCAATAAATAGTTAATGCAAGAAATATACTCATAAATTCTTTTGTATATATTAATGAAGTTGATTGATTACAGAGAATAAAAGACAACAAATATTCTCTATGTCTATCATCCGTCACCTCATGTACGAGGTTATCTATTCTATTTATAGGCAGACAAGATGCCTTTTACAAATTGACTAAACTACCCCTGACCTATTACATCAGAACTAGTCTTTATCCGCATCTTTGCTTGTTCATCCGCATTGGCAAATGCGGATTAGGTTGACTTGAACAGCATTTCTTCACTTGATCATTCGCATTTGTATGTTGGTCATCCGCATTGGTTAATGTGGATGAACAAATACTGATGCGCATTTTTCTGGTCATCCGCATTGGCAAATGCGAATGAATAAAGTCTTGTCCGCATTACTGTTTTGTCCTCCGCATTTGTCAATGCGGAAGAACAAATACTTGTCCGTATTTGTTTTTATGTCTTCCGCATTGACAAATGCCGAAGACCATACTTGGTTTTTCTTATGCAAGATCTTCATCCTTATTTCTTCTTGGACTTGTGGGAGTCTAGCAAAGCAACCATCAACTCACCCATTGAATTGGCATGCATGATCCTTTCAGGGTCCAACATAAGCACACAAGTCTAAGTATTCCATACATCTTGGCTCTGACAAGATGTATCATGACTTGAAGGCGCACTATTGGTGGCCTGACATGAAAGCAGATATAGCTACATACGTGAGCAAATGCCTGACATGTTCTAAGGTTAAAGTGGAGTACCAGAAACCATCTGGGTTACTGAAACAACCTGAAATTCCCTTGTGGAAGTGGGAACAAATCTCCATGGAATTCATTACAAAGTTTCCAGAACTCCTAGTGGTTGTGACATGATATGGGTGATCATGGACCGACTCACTAAGTCAGCTCACTTCTTGGCGATCAAGGAGACTGATAAAATGGACAGTTAACGTGAATGTATTTGAAGGAAGTAGTGTCAAGGCATGGCGTGCCGATCTTGATTTTATCTGATCGTGATGCTCATTTTACGTCCCATTTCTTGCAATTGTTACAGAAATCTTTGGGTATGCGTCTGGACATGAGCACTGCCTACCATCCACAGATCGATGGTCAGAGTGAACGTACCACTAAACTTTGGAAGACATGTTGCGTGCTTGTGTGATCGACTTTGGGAATAATTGGGAAGCTCATTTACCATTTGTTGAGTTTTCTTACAATAGTTATCATACTAGCATCAAGGCAGCACCATTTAAGGCATTATATGGGTGAAAGTGTAGATCACTAGTTTGTTGGGCGGAAGTTGGTGATAGTCAATTGACTGGTCCTGGATTGGTATATGAGACCATAGAGAAGATAGTGCAGATACAAAACCACGTGACTGCCGCGCGAGACAGACAGAAGAGTTACGCAGACAAACGACGGAAACCTTTGGAGTTTCAAATCGGTGACAAAGTCTTGCTGAAAGTTTCACCATGGAAGGGTGTAATTCGGTTTGACAAGAGAGGCAAGCTTAATCCAAGATATGTTGGACCATTTGAGATTCTGGAAAGAATATGTCTGGTGGCATATCGACTGGACTTGCTTGAGTCACTGAGTGGTGTCCACAATGTATTTCACGTTTCAAATCTGAAGAAGTTCCTATCTGACGAGACACTAATTGTACCACTCGAGGAAGTACAAGTAGATGATCAATTACGCTTTGTGGAAGAGCCCGTTTAAGTAATGCATCGTGAGGTCAAGACTCTTAAGCAAAGCAAGATACCTATAGTCAAAGTTCGTTGGAACTCAAAACATGGACCAGAATTCACGTGGGAACGCGAGGATCAGATGAAGCTCAAGTATCCTCATCTTTTCGAAATGATGACACCAACCGGAAAAGGTACCGAGTAAATTTCGGGACGAAATTTATTTCAACATGGGGATGATGTGACAAATCACTCGATTTCATATGCTGATGCAATAAACCAGGGATGTAACACAACCATGTTGATTATTAGTCGTGATTATGTGGTTCATGATTTTATAGAATTTTTAAATGTTTGTTTTACAAATTTTATGCGATAACGTGACAACATGTAATATATATTTCGTGTGTTGTGTGACTTATTGTAAATGTCTAAGATTGTTATTATTGGTTAATAGTACTTGTGATCTGTAGTTAAAAATTATTAAAAAAATGCTACAAAGGTTAAATTTTATAAAAACCAAGTTAAGGGAGGGTTTAAAGGTAAATGTTAAATAAGGTAACTTTAACAAAACCCCAACCCTAGCCCCATACTCCTTGCCGCCGAAAATAGCCCCCATCACCCTCATTATTGAGAAACTAATCAATAACACACATAAACAAGTTGATTTTGGTTGATTCCAAGTGTTACAAGGTGTTTTACGAGTCCAATTCTTGATTCTACATGTTTAAAGGTATGTTTTATTATGTTGATCATAGTTTTTGATGTAGATGAACCCTAGTTTGAAACTGTTGATGATAATATGAAATTGATGATTGTTAGATGTTAATATGATGTTAGTTAAGTTGTATGAATGTTGAATGATGTTGATTATGCAAGAAATCTAGGGTTTGATCATCTAGTTCATACATTGCCATAAGAGTAAACTTTTTGTTATTCGAATTCATGATTTGATGATGCTAAGATGTTAGATGTGAAGCTTAGATGTTAGTTTATTTGAATTGTACAAGAAAATCCTTGAAATTGTGATATTGATCATGACTTACTAAAAGTAGAAACTTTTATGTATGATGTTGAGAATTTGGATGCTTTGGAGGTGATTAGCATGTTAGAATGAATGCTATGAACTTAATTAGGTATATAATTGTTGAAATTATGATTGAATTGGATGCTAGATCACTTTTGGGTATTACTTTCCAAAAGGGTAACTTTATTTTTTTAGAACTTTGGATGTGATGATTTGGGCATTCTTATGATGTTAGGATCATGTTAGAATGATTGTGGATGATGTTTGTTGTGTTAGAAGGTGTAATTGAGTTGTACAGATGCTTGCTTCATCATTTATGAAGTATAGATTTTGATGATCATACATGATGATGCATTATGTGTTAGGACCGTTTTTGGTACGAAGTACTAACTGATTTACGTGTGTACCAAACTAAATAGTGCGGAATCCTATTTGATTGGTGATCCAATTAGTGAGAACGCAAGTATATTCAATCTAAGAATGAATCTAAATGCTATGAACTATTGTAAGATGATTAACAATGATCTATGAACTTGAAACAAGTGTTCTTGGGTCTCTGGACGGTTAGGGTACGATTTAGTGTGTAGGTATTCGAATTGTTACGTTTTTTCATGAATTAAGTGGTATTTATAGGTTAGGGTTTTCCATTCGTACTACTGAACCATTAGCATGGTTCAGTCGTGCGACAAAAGCATGCGGTTGATTCATCCGCACGACTGAAGGTCAAGTCGTGCGACTCAGTCATTCTCATGTCACAATCGTGTGACTGATCCAGTCTCCTGGTTTATTCGTGTGACTGGTTCATTAGCATGAACTATTCATGTGTATGGTCCATTAGCATGGTCCATTCGTATGATAACTTCACATGAATAAGTTTAAACATGTTTCTCAACCATTATTGACTAAGAACTATGTAAACAACCACAAACCTATATAATTATGTCAATACACAATAAACAATAAAATATTAAACATTATAAGCATAAACCACACATTGTATTTCATTCATACCCATTCATTACATATATGTAAGACATGAAAGACATTTTACATTGAGCTCCTAAACTAGGTACATATGTATCAACAAACTCCCCCTTGGACCTAGTTTACATCTATTGTCTAACATTCTTCATCACCTCTTCAAATTTCTTGTACTTCTCCTCCCTTGTAACTCCTGCATGTATTTCGAATGCAAAGTGGAGTCTTATCACGTTTTTGAACTGGAGGGCTTGTACAAAGTCTTGCGCGTCATAGAACAGTGGTTGCTTGTATAAAGTGTAGACATCATCAGAAGACAAGTTAGTTAACCACATTGGGTCAAATACCCTGATAGTTTCCATATTACCTTCTCTGTTCAGAATAATAACCGCCTCACCTGTTCTCCAATCATAGTACCACCACTTAAAGTGTGGAGTGAAGTCATGTGGCATTTCCCTTAGAGGGATTCTTGACATCGTGCGCGAAGGACTCCACTTCAGCATTATCTGTTGATTGCCAGTAATAGAATCAACTTCAGATCGTCTGATATACCTCGTCGGTTGTTAAGGTTTGAAGTTGTCCCACCAGGTGTGGTACTCTCTCTTCAAAGCAGCCTCAAAGGAGCCTCAAACCAGCGTGTTGGGCTCGGATCTTCGCAAAACAGGCCGCCCATTCAGCCTCTTTTATGTTGACATCGGCGTCCGAGGCTTGGGCTTGATCCTTATTCTTCTCCGACTCTTGCTCTATCTTATCCAGTGTTTCAAATGTATCACTGACAAGAGTGTCACCCAGATTGGGGACTACATTTCCCTCGTTGTCAGCATACTCGGTATAATGCTGGGCTGTGACGTCTTCAATCTCTATCTCGTCCACATCATTAAGCTCATCGTCTCTGTCCACGTTAATTGTAGGAGCATCCTTCACAATCTCATTTGTATTCAGTCAGAACATCTTAGCCAATTGTTCATCGGTAAGATCATGAATTATTTCTCCTTCTTCAGGAGTATAACTCACAGACCTCCTGACAATCCCTTGCAAATGAAGTATCATTGAGAGTTGATACTTGATTTCCTGAAAGGGAGCAACATCGTACTCATCTTGCTGAGATGAATGATCTGCTTGATTTAAACACATAAATACATCAACCATTAGTCAATAATCAAGACAGTAAAATATTAATTAAATATAAACATTATGTACATGAGTTTAATACATTATTCAATTACACATGATCTAATATTACATAAACATCTAGGCATTACGTTTGTCCTGAATCATGTGTTCCTCTGCCGTCGGGGCTGAGGTCAAGGAACCCTAATCATGAGTCTTCTTGATCCGCCTCTCTCTAGCTTGTGTGGCACCCAATGCAGATGCATCACCTACTTTTTCATCATCTTCCCTATCTCCTGAACCTTCTACATCTCCTCCCTTTGTCTCATCCTCATCATCATCCTCGTCCTCATCATCACCATCATCATCCTCGTCATCATCATCACCATCATCATCCTCGTCATCATCATCACCATCATCACCATCTCCCTCTTGTATCTTTAGACGCTCATCCTTTGTGCCTTTGAGTTTGAGCATGATAGTCTTTTTGGCATCCTCCAACTCCTCAATCTTCTTAGTGGATAGAACTTTATGCTCCTGGAGTTGAGCAATCTCTTGACTTTGAGCAGCCATCACAAGATGAGATGAGAGTTTTTCATACCATGCTCTCGGGGCTTGGTGGAGCCCATAGAGAGCCCTATCCAGTTTGTAAACTCTATCCTGATGATATGGATCCTCAAATCCTTCGGGTTGACTAAGATACATTGTTTCCCGGATTTCCCCATGAAGAAATGCACTCTTTACATCCAGTTAATAAACTTTAATCTTCATGTATGAGGCATAGGCTAGGAAGATACGGATTTCTTCCATTCTCGCCACAGGTGCAAATACTTCATTATAATCAATTCCCTCGACTTGTCGAAATCCTTGAACTACAATTCGAGCGTTGTTTCTGATTATTACCCCTTGGTCATCTTTCTTACATTTCAAGACCCATTTTGTGCCAATGACCTTAGCACCTTTAGGTCTATCCACCAGTGTCCATGCACCTAACTTCTTGAATTGAAGAAGTTCATATTGCATGGCACTCACCCATGCCTCATCGTTAAGGGCTTCACTAATATTTTTTGGCTCAAACTGAGACACAAAACAGTGATACGCACCATCGTGCAGATAACCCTTTTCCATTACCGAGGCATAATCAGCTGAATATAGCTTATATCTAGTCTAAACTCCTGATCTTACATCCCCAATGACATTGTCCAGAGGATGATAGACGTTTAAGCGGGATCCAGGAGTATTGGGAACAACTACCTCATTATCGAGATTGTAAACTCTTGGTTCCGAATCTGAGGCAGTAGGAGTTTGAGGTTCTGAAGAGTCAGAGGCATCAACAGCAGATGCTTGTGGACTTTCAGTATTGGGAACCTATTCTTCCTGATCAACCTGATCGTTCTCCATGGCTTTATCTTTAGAGGAGGAGTCACTTACCTCAAGTGCTCCCCCTGAGTCACTAGGTGACTCTCGATGTTGACCAATTGTTGTTGAGTCGTGTGACGGTGTGTTTAATACATCATACATCAATTTGGTTGCTAACTCATCTTCAAGAGTGGAGAGGGAAATGTTGATGGACTTAAAGAATCCATCATAATCGAAAAAGAATTCGGATCCTTTGCTAGCAGGAGGGGTGGTGTATCTCTGAACGTCGACGTTGCACCACACTTCTATTTGACCCGTTGAGTTGTTGTAAACTCGCTTATTCTGTATGTTGTATCCTAGAAAGATTCCTTCTTTAGCCTTCTTGCTGAACTTGCCTTCCTGAGTTTTCTTGAAGAGGGTGCATGGTGCGCCAAACGGTTCAAGGTACTCTAGATTAGGTTTACGTCGTTGGAGTAGCTCGTAACACGTCTTACCATGATGTTTTACCACCAGGACTCGATTTAGAGTGTAACATGCATTGTAACTACCTCATTCCAAAATTGGATAGGCAGTTTCGAGTATGCTAGCATTGTCTGTGTTGTCTCTATCAAGGTGTGATTCTTTCTCTCAGCAACTCCATTCATTTTAGGAGTGTGGGCAGAAGTGAACTGGTGCACAATTCCCTTTTCTTTACAGAATGCCTCCATCCATTGGTTCTTGAACTCGATACCGTTGTCTAAGCGTACTTATCTTACCTTCAGCTTGTAGAATGACTCCAATGTAGTTACTAGCTCTTTGAATGACTCAAATGTTTCTGATTTGGATTTCATAAACATTACCCAAGTGAATCTTGAGTAGTCATCAGTAACTACATAACAGTACAAGTCTCCAGCGATGCTCCTTGTACTGACTGGACCAAACAGATCCATGTGAAGAAGCTCAAGACGCAGTTCAATGGGATGATCTTTCTTTTCCTTATATGACTTCTTAGTCTGTTTGCCTTTCTTGCAGGTGACATAAAAATCCAGTAATTGGAAGTTTTTAACGTTAACTCCTCGCACTAGATCATATTGGATCAAGTGATTCATCTTCCTTGGATTGATGTGTCCTATTCTCCTATGCTAGGAGATCGAATCCTTTCAGTAGCCTTTGACAAAAAGCATTGAACTTGATTATCCGTTGTGGAGGCCTTTGATAGATCCAAGACTTAAAGATCGTTATATCTTGAAGCTGACATTATGACTTGGTCCTCCGGGATCACATAGTCCTTTTTCAGAACATAGCACTTCTTGTTGTCAATACTACCATAAAGCCTTTGTCACATATTTGAGAGATAGAAAGTAAGTTGTTTAGAAGTTGTTGGACATAGTTTACCTTATCAAACTTCACTTTTTGGTTCCCCACTTCCCCTTGAGCGGTGATGTAACCTCCCTTGTTTCCAGCAAATGAAACGTGACCTCCTTTAATTTGTTTGACGTTTGATAGGAGTTTCTGGTTCCCAGTCATGTGCATGGATTCTCCGCTATCTACAATCCAAGTGTTTGTTTCAGCACTATAGCTAACGCCCTTCACATTCAATCGAAATCATTGGTTGAGGTTAGGGACCCAAGCCTAAACTGGCTTGGGTGACCCAGAAGAATCACACATCATAAATTTCACCCACTGTCCATTTGAGGGTGAGGGAAGCTCATTCATCTTCATGTTCTCATTATCAAACATTGAACTAGATTTTTCTTTCTGTAAGCCAGTTTTGTGTAAGGCCTGTTTGTAGTAAACAGACGACTGGCTGATGGATTGAACTTTAGGTTTAACGACTCCTTTTGGTAAGGTCGCAGAGCTCCTTTTGAAGGGCTTGTTTTAGTGACATAAAGTTCAATTCTTTTCCTTGGTGTCTGATAGTAAGGACAATTAGACGTGATGTGTCCATACTTTCCACAGTTATAGCATGATCTACTTTCAACATGTTGGTGTAACTGTTTCTGTGGAGAAGTGTGTGACACTCATGTGACTTTATTCTGTTAGGGTTTTGACACATGTTGTTTAGAGGTTTTAACTTGTTTAACAAACTTTGATGTTTGAACCTTTTCAACATCTTTACCCTTTTGTTTGGTTGGACTTAGACATGATGCACGTGATTGGTTAACTTGTTTGGTCTTTTCAGGTTCAGAATTAGACGTGTTTGAACCCGATGTTACCGTAACCTTCTCAAATTGTTTATCCAAATTCACAATAGGAATTTTCTCTTTCGACTTTAAAGTGGTCTCCTTTTGTTTGGTAACAGATTCATTATATTTACTTGTGGAATCTGGATCACTTACAAGAGGAGTGGACACCATATGATCCTTGATAGGGTTGTTATTTATTGGTTTACATTTTGTATTCAACAAGGTCTCATGTGGTGGTGGAACCACTTTGTAACCCAATCCTTCCCTGTTGTTACGTTCTCTCACTAAGTGCTGGACTATGTGAGAAGAACTAGTCCAACTGTGTAGTTTTTGTTTTAATGAATTTACTTTGACTTTCAAAACTGCTTCTTGTTTCTTAGCTTCTTCTGGGGAGTTTAAATAGAACTTGATGTCATTAGCTTGGTTAAAATCCACAACTTCGGTTTCCCTAAGTTATTTATTTAACAGTTCTATTTTCTCTTTTAACTGTGCTCATTTAATTTTAAAATACAATTTGCTTCAATGCACAGTTGCAAGTCCTTTACTAGGCTATCATTGTGATCTAATAACCTAGCAAATTTCAAATCTATGCTTTCCTTAAATTTATTACAATCAGAACAAGCATGATTATTGAAAAGTTGGTCAATGGAACTTACCTAAGAAGGTGTTGTTGAATCAGCCATCATAGTAGAGGTTGACTTTTCTGGTGCAGGTGATTCTGAACATGTTGAACTTTGGCCTTCTTCATTCAGGTGATTTACCACATTTTCAGTTTCTTCATTATTTGATATCACTGCTATATCACCTTCGCTTGCAAAATCGTCATCCAAACCCTCAATGCTTGCAATGTTGGATTCTCCCGGAGACCCAAACCGAAAGCTTTAATCTTGCCCTTCGTCATCGTGAGCCGTCAGGGTTTAGGATCCTTGCTTGATGATGCAGGACTACATGTGGCTTTATCTTGACAATTGAAGGATGAGAACGGATTACCATTGCATGTCTTCTTGTGCTTCACACACTCACGCTTGAAGTGCCCCTTCTCTCCAAAGTTAAAAAAGGTCACTTTGGTTTTGTCAAAACCAAAGGTTGTATCCTTTGTGGCAATTAAGTTCTATCGGGTCTTTTTGACGAACTTCTTAGCCCTCCAGACAACACTTGCCAATGCCCACATGATATCCATTCTCTCCAGCTCAGTCTCGTCTAGTTGCTCGTAGTCTTCATCTGCCAGATGGCAGTTTCCAATCTTCCCCGCAACCAGACCGTCATAAGAGTGGACGACAGCTGCTAGGAGATCCATATGCTCCCTTGCTACCTCTACAGTCATATTACTGAGATTCTAAGTCTTCAATCTGGTAGCATTGGCTTCAGGTGCTATGTATTGGGTACCCGATGACCCTAACGTGTCCGATCCTGAAGTAGCAGCTTGAGATGGAGCGGCTGAACTCGATACGAATGCTGTTTGAAGTGGTGCTCTAGACATTTTTGCTTGAGGAGTGGAGTTGTAAAGTTATGGGTTCTGATCATATGCCGCCTTTTGAGACCTGTACTTCATCCTCAACTCTTCCTCTCTCAGCTTCAGAATGAAATCGTTGATATCCAACTTCGCTAGCATATCATTCTGCCTGAGGTTTGACACAAAGGAGACCCATTTTTCTAGCAATCCATCTGCGAAATTCGATACCTTGTCTTCCATGGACGTAGTAACCCCATGAGTGTACAGCTCACTCATCAAGTGGTAGTAATGGTCAATGACATCATCCAAGCTCTCCTTTCCCATCGATGAGAAGTTATCAAACTCCTTTTGCAACGCCTTAGCCTTTAGAGCTTTTAATGATGCGTTCCCTCCATACCGTTTTTCCAGAGCATCCCATAGCTTCTTTGCTTGCTTGTTCTCTGACAATTGAAGGAATATGTCCTTAGGAATTGACTTAGTTAGCAGAGCATATACTTTCTTCTCTGCATTGTACTTTACTTTTTGGCTATCAGTCATGCCACCTAAGGTAAGTTTAACTCCATTAGCCCCAACCGGCATGTTGTACCTTATCTCTATTGATTTCCACAGATTAGTATCTACTACGTTCAAGTATATCTCGAACCTTTGCTTCCATTGTGGGTAATCATCTAACTTTATGAGCTTAGGGGGCTTATTATGATTTCCCACTTCATTTTCCAGAAGCAATAGATTTTGGATACGTGAATCCATACCTGCTGTGAATGCTGAATATTGATCTTCCATCTCTATTTACTTTGAGGTTTAGAACACAACTGCTTACATGTGCGAATGAAAGACTGCGATTGGGCTTGTCGTGCGATTGAACAATGTGGATGGCTCAATCGTGCGATTGAACAAATGCGGATAGCTCAATCGTGCGATTGGACAGGTATGGATGAACAATGCGAATAGGGTGTTCAGTCATATGAATTGAGGAACGACTGAGTGCAATTGTGCGTATGGGAGGTGTGTATGAGTTCAGTCGTGCGATTGAGTCAATCGTGCGACTGAAGCTGCCGGTTTTTGAAAATTCGAGGATTTTAAGTACTTTGACACAAAAACACAAATTTTTCACTAACCCTAATTGTCGTATGCCGGAAAACATTAACTTTTTTACCTGTAGAGTCGAAAAACACTGTTTGACACAAAAGAATTGAGTTTTTGAGTGAAAAACACAATTTTTATATCAAAATCAATTGAATCACACGCAAATCAAGAGCCAAGGCTCTGATACCACTTGTTAGGACCGTTTTCGGTACGAAGTACTAACTAATTTACGTGTGTACCAAACCAAATAGTGCAGAATCCTATTTGATTGGCGATCTAATCAATGAGAACGCAAGTATAATTAATCTAAGAATGAATCTAAACGTTATGAACGATTTTAAGATGATTAACAGTGATCTATGAACTTGGAACAAGTGTTCTTGGGTCTCTGGACGGCTATGGTACGATTTAGTTCGTAGGTATTCGAATTGTTAAATTTTTCCACGAATTAAGTGGTATTTATAGGTTAGGGTTTTCCATTCATACTACTGAACCATTAGAATGGTTCAGTTGAGCGACTGAAGCATGCGGTTGATTCATCCGCACGACTGAAGGTCAAGTCATGCGACTCAGTCAATCTCATGTCACAATCGTGCGACTAATCTAATCTCCTGGTTCATTCGTGTGACTAGTTCATTAGCATGAACTATTCATGCGTATGGTCCATTAGCATGGTCCATTCGTATGATAACTTCACACGAATAAGTTTAAACATGTTTCTCAACCATTATTGACTAAGAACTATGTAAAGAACTACAAACCTATATAATTAGTTCAATACACAATAAACAATGAAATATTAAACATTATAAGCCTAAACCACACATTGTATTTCATTCATACCCATTCATTACATATATGTAAGACATGAAAGACATTTTACATTGAGCTCCTAAACTAGGTACATATGTATCAACATTATGGTTAGTGATTAGGAGATCATGATTGGGTTTGAAATTTGGTTGTCACTATATATGCTAGTAATGTGGTTATGATTATCATACACGCATGCAAATCCGAGGCTCCTACTTAGTAGAATTGGCAGGGTTTAGGATGCGAGGTCGTGGGTGACTTCACATGGAATGTAGTGCATGATTGACTTCATGTATGAATTGTTTGATGTGATGTATTTATAATATTTGAGCATGATGTTTATTTGAGATTTGCATGAGTGTATGATGATCTAATGTGGCATGATTACTTAGGAAGAACCTAGGTTGATAATATGATACGCATGGGTAAATTGCATGATACTCTTGTATGTTAAGTTATCTTATATGATTAAACAATATTTCATCTAATGTGACACCAATGGGTCAAACTGGTCTACTAGGTTAACCTAGGGTTGTTAAGTTTTCTGTGTACACGTACTTATGTACTTGTGTGTTCTAGGTAACCTTTGAAGGGTTGTCTTTGCACCAATCACGAGTCTCTTTATTCATTATCATTATACACCAGGTGAGTTCATGCCCCTCTATTTTTATAAACTACCTTCTGGAGGAGATAGCATACTTGTACTCAAACGCTATTTTATTATTATAAGTTGTGTATGTTTTAACATAGTGCTTAATACCAGGAAAGTCCTCACACTTTCGGATCATTAATAATGGTAACTAGCGGGAAATCATGGGTAGTACTACTGGGTGTGACGAGCCCCACCTGTTCGACTCAAGGTCAAACGGTTGTAATATTGTCCTAAACGCAAACATCAACTTCGATTGCGAAATCACTATGTTTATTACCTGTGAATATAAAGTAGCTATCTTATTCAATACACTTCTTATGCTATAAAATTGTTAATATTTATGATAAACGCAAACTCTTGAACTCACCAACCATTGTGTTGATATTTTTAGTATCTTATTCTCAGGTCGTTAACTCAGCTTGCCATTAGGAGCACAACACGGGTCCAGCATGCATCTTAAGGCTTTATTTCATAGATATATTTGTTTGCCTTTTATTTGTGGGATTTGAACATTGGGACAGCACGTGTTAGCCATATTATGCATTTATGTACTTTGGGTTTGTCTTATTTACAAAACGCCTCCGCATGGTTTTAAACGTTTAAACTTTGGTTGGTTTGTTTTAAATGTGGCATATAATGTCGTTCTGAGTAACTAGTGACTGTGATCCTGGTTTGTTCACATGCCTCGCGGTAAAACTCCATTGTGGATTTTAAGGGTGTGACGGATATTAAGATAGTGAGATCTTGCAATCAAGATCCTGGAATGCACTGATACCAATTGCAGCATTGTTTAAGGGATGGACACTTACAACATAACACACAATGAGGAGAGTGAGTTAGAATACTTAACAGATCAAAAACAAAACTAGTAACCAATTACACTTTGATCAAAAACACAAATAATAAAGAGACAGAACTAGAACACAAGTGTTTGGTTTTCTAGAATGTTGTATATTGCTCTTAAGTTCCTTACAAGGTTTACAAAGCATAAAGGTGTTATAAGATACAAAGGACCTGAGATACTTTATACTACATCCTACAGCTGGTCATACTTTAAAGGCCAGCTAGATACATGATCTAGATAATAACAAAATTAATATAGAGTCAAAAGGCAGATTGCCTTTTGACTAGTGATTATGACATGCTATAGCTCACATCCTAATATATTACAAAAAGAATAGAAGTACATAAAGTAGAAAGCAACACACTCAAGACCTCAATGTACAATTTACCAAAATCATGGACCTTTCACCAACTTATGAAAGTTGGTGAGTCATATAGAGTTGCAACGAAAAGGTGGTTCAGCTTTATGGTAAAAGGTACATCAGATAAAGCATGTACTCAAAAGTCTTTGGAAGAGATCTGTCTTCATGTGTTGGCTTCGGAAGAATTTGTCTTTGAAGCTTCAGAAGACTTTTTCTTTGAAGTTTCAGAAGACTTCATATTTGGCTTCAAAAGATATTGGTCTTGGCTTTAGAAGATTTCACACTTAGAATATTTTCTAAGGCATAGTGTGAAACTTCCGAAGCATTCTACTTGGCACTTCTATGCATGCATGCAGGATAGACTTTAGATGTTTTGGATTACATCATCCTTATATGAAACCTTACACATTTGTTACGGGTTCAGGTGAGGTTCTAAATGACCCTACTACTATTAATAGTAAATTTCCTATTAATGGTCGTTATGCTACCATTCTATTTGATACCGGAACTGACATAAGTTTTATCTCTACTAAGTTTAGTAATTTCTTAGGTGATATGCCTTCCATGTTGAAATCTAAGTACACTATAGAATTAGCTGATGTTAAGGAAATTCACGTTACACATATCCATTAGGGTTGTAAGATAAAAGTATTTGGACATATGTTCGACCTTGATCTTAGGCATCTTACGCTTGAGAGTTTTAACATGGTTAGGGGCATGGATTGGTTTTCCAAAAAGAAGGCAGAAGTCATCAGTCGTGAGAAAATATTTCATATTCCTCTCTCTTGTGGAGAAATCCTTTTGGAAAATTGCAAGAAGATTGGTGCAGTGATAGGCATCATATCCTTTATAAAAGTGCAGAGCTGGTTGCACAAAGGTCGCTTAGCCATATTAACCCTTGTGACTGACAAGCAGCAAGTGGAAAAAAAGATAGAAATATTCTTGTGGTTTGTGATTTTCCTGAAGTGTTTCCTGAGGATTTACCCATAGTACCACCTCATCGTCAAGCAGAATTTCAGATCAATGTGACTCCCAGAGCAGCTACAATTGCAAAAGCACCCTATCAGTTAGCAACAAACAAACTGCAGGAGTTGTCAGCACAGCTTAAAGAGCTATTTGATAAAAGATTTATATGACCAAGCTCATCACCATGGGGATTCGATGTTCTCTTTATTAAGAAGACAAATGGAACTTTTTGAATATGTATCAATTATAGAGAATTAAACTGGGTTATAGTCAATAATAGATACCCTTTGCCTTGCATTAATGAATGCTTGACCAATTTCAGGGATCAAGCTATTATTCTAAGATTGATTTTAGGTCTAGCTACCATCAACTAAGATTTTTGGAGGAAGACATATTGAATACCGCTTTCAAAACTCATCATGGTCATTACAAATTCTTGATCATGCCATTCAGGTTGACTAATGCACCAGCTGTATTCATGGATCTCATGAATCAGGTGTGCAAACACTACCTCGATGAGATTGTCATTGTGTTTATTGAAGACATACTAATATATTCTAAGACCAAGGAAGAGCATGAGGAGCACCTACGCCTAATCTTGAAACTGCTCAAAAAGGAATAATTGTACACTAAGTTTTCTAAGTGTCAGTTTTGGATTCGTGAAGTGAAATTCTTAGGTCACATTATTAATGAAGAAGGAATTCATGTGAATCTTGCAAAAATTGAAGCAATAAATTGCCAAGACTCCTAGTAGGATACACTAATTTATTGGACTTGTAGGATACTTAATCAACGCTTCATTGAGAGATTTTCTAAGATTACTCAACCTCTCACTGCTTTGGCCCATAAAGGCACAACATATGAATGGGGAGAGAGTAAAGAAGCTCTTTTTAGTTATTGAAGTAGAAACTTTGTAGCGCACTGATACTAGCATTACAAGAAGGAAGTGACGACTTCATGGTTTAATGTGATACGTCAAATCCACATACATGGTTGTGTCTTGATGCAACGTGACAAAGTGATAGCTTAAACTTCTAAACAACTGAAAGTGCATGAGAAAATCTACACCACCCATAATTGGAACTGGGTGCAGTGGTCTTTACCATGAAGATCTGAAGACATTACTTGTAACGTAGTAGATGCAACATTTACACCGATCATAAGAGCTTTCAGCATATCTTTGAGCATAAAGAGTTGAATATGAGGTAGTGACATTAGGTGAAATTACTGAATGATTATGATTACTCAACCTCTCACTTCTTTGGCCCATAAAGGCACAACATATGAATGGGGAGAGAGTAAAGAAGCTCTTTTTAGTTGTTGAAGTAGAAACTTTGTAGCGCACTGATACTAGCATTACAAGAAGGAAGTGACGACTTCATGGTTTAATGTGATACGTCAAATCCACAGACATGGTTGTGTCTTGATGCAACGTGACAAAGTGATAGCTTAAACTTCTAAACAACTGAAAGTGCATGA
>BJCM01265769.1:0-16074 GCA_018326385.1 Flaveria bidentis | reverse complement strand
CGAAACTAACGGAGTTGGATAACGGAAAATTACCGGATATCACATTATCCCCATGTTGAAAGAATTTTCGTCCCGAAAATTGCGTTACATGGTGAGAAGTGTTCAATCACTGGTCTACTGCATTGGCACACAGAAATCGAAATCGAGTGAGTTTTGGATGAGTTGTCACATACGTCGCTTATCGGTATAGCTCTTTTTTCGACTTCTTGCAACTTCAAGGTTCTTGTGAATTATAGACTTTATCGGTCGTTTCTTGTATGAGTTCAGGACCAGTGATGAAGTTTTCACGAATGTCGGTCCAACAGATCGGTGAATGACATTTACGAGCATAAAGTGCTTCGAATGGTGACATCTTGATACTTGAGTGGTAACTATTGTTATACGAAAATTCCACTAGTGGTAAATGCGTATCCCAATCACCACGAAAGTCAAGGACACAAAGGCGTAGCAAATCCTCCAAGGTTTGGATGGTTCGCTCGATTTGACTGTCTGTTTGAGGATGGTAAGTCGTGCTTAGATCCAATTGAGTACCCAAGAGCTCTTGCATAGACGACCAAAAGTGCGAAGTGTCACGTATGGGTATGAAGTGTCACGTTGAGTACCCAAGAGCTCAGTCGGATATGATGTCCAGAGGTACCCCATGATGACTTACAATTTCATCAACGTATATACGAGATGGCCTTGATGTCTTGTAAGTGTCACGTATGGGTATGAAATGTGTCAACTTAGTCAATCGGTCAACGATCACCCATATGTTATCATGTCCACAGGAGGTTCGTGGTAGCTTAGTTATGAAGTCCATGGATATATGTTCCCATTTCCACATAGGAATCTTGGGTTGTTCAAGTAATCCACTTGGACGTTGATGTTCAGTTTTAACCTTCGTACACGCGAGGCATTAAGCTACATAAGTCGCTATGTCTTTCTTCATTCCAGGCCACCAATATTGACCACACAGGTCCATGTACATCTTATCAGAGCTAGGATGAATAGAATAACGAGTTTGATGAGCTTTGTTCATGATAAAGGTACGAAGGTTATCACGATTTGGGATCCAAATTTGATTCGCGAAATACATCAATACATTGGGTTTCGTTTCCAATCAAACTAGAAGGTTATGCTCCAATTCATCTTTCATTCTTCCTTCTTGTTGAATCGCTTGTTGAGCCTCTAGAATACTAGACTCGATGTCACTTTTTACCCTCAAGTTTTGTAGCAGTACAGTAGTCTCGTTGAAACCTAGACGAATCTCGGTATCAAACTTTCCCTAAGTGTCAAACCATTGACGTCGATCATGAATTTCTTGGAACGAGATCATCTTGTTATAAACCAGACTTAGTGCATCAGCCACAACATTGGCTTTACTAGGATGGTAACGAATGTCACAGTTGTAATCACTAATCAACTCCACCCAACATCGTTGTCTCATATTGAGATATTTTTTGTTAGAAACGTGTTGAAGGCTTTTGTGATCAGTGTAGACTATGCATTGTGTACCATAATGGTAATGTCTCAAAATCTTCAAAGCAAAAACAAGAGCACCAAGCTCGAGATCGTGTGTTGTGTAATTCACCTTATGGACTTTCAATTTTCTCGATTCATAGACTATGACCTTTCCTTGTTGCATGAGAACACAACCAAGGCCTTGTTTAGATGAATCATAATACACGGTGAAATCGTCGTTTCTATTGGGTAGGGTCAAGATGGGAGCATTGCACAACTTGTGCTTTAACGCTTCGAAAGCTTCTTCTTGCTCGAACTCCCACTCGAATGGTTTGTTCTTTTGTGTCAAAGAAGTAAGCGGCTTCACGATCCTTGAAAAGTTGGCAATGAATCACCGGTAATAACCAGAAAGACCAAGAAAAGAACGAACTTCAATTGGAGTTGTAGGAACGCACCAATTATTCACAACTTCCACCTTTGTAGGGTCAACGTGAATTCCTTGGCTATTCACCACGTGTCCTAGAAATTGAACTTCCTCAAGCCAAAATTCACATTTCGAGAACTTCACGTACAATTTTTCTTTCTTCAACAACTCAAGAACTAGACACAAATGTAGCTCATGATCGGTGTGGGACTTGGAATAGATAAGTATGTCATCAATGAATAAGATCACAAACTTGTCTAGATAAGGCTTACATACTCGATTCATGAGATCCATGAAGACAACATGAGCATTTTTTAAACCAAAAGGCATAACCATGAACTCATAATGCCCATATCGAGTACGGAATGCGGTCTTTGGGATATCATCATCGTGGACTCGTAATTGATGATAACCAGAACGCAGATCAATCTTCGATAATATAGCAACTCCTTGAAGTTGATCAAACAAGTCATCGATACGAGGTAGTGGATATCGGTTCTTGATGGTAAACTTGTCAAGTTCATGATAGTCGATACACATACGAAACGACCCATCTTTCTTCTTCACGAACAGAACAGGTGCACCCTAAGGTGAAGAGCTAGGATGAATAAAGCCCTTCTTGGATAGTTCTTGTAATTGACTAGATAGCTCTTGCATTTCCGATGGTGCAAGTCAATATGGTGACTTAGCCACGGGGTTTGCTCTCGAAATCAAATTGATTTTAAACCTGACTTCACGCACGGGAGGTAAACCACTAAGGTCATCGGGAAATACTTCAGGAAAGTCTCATATAATTGGGACATCCTTAAGATCTTTCCTTTTGTCTTTCATGTTGATCACGTAAGCCAAGAAAGCCATATAGTTCTTGCTTAAGCACTTTCGGGCTTGGGTGCACGACATGAGTTTGAGCCCTTTGGAAGATTTTTCACCGAACACCTTCAATGTATCACCCGAAGGCAACGGAATTCGAATACACTTCTCGAAACAAATGATCTCAGCATGGTGTTTGGCTAACCAATCCATACCCATGATAACGTCAAAGCTTCCAAGTTTCATAGGGATGAGGTTGATAAAGAATTCATATGCATCGAGACTCAAGATACAATCACGAATAACAATATCAATGGTGATTGGTTCTCCATCGGTGACTTCAATGGTGAGAGGTCTTTCTAGTTTCATATGTGTCTTAACAAGAACGAATTCAAACTCTAACGATACAAAACTCTTATCGGCTCCAGAATCAAATAGAACATAGGCATAAGTATTATTAATAAGAAACATACCTGTGTAGTTTTAAAGGTATTTAACGATACAGGTAAAGCATGAAAAGAATTAGATCATGAAAGTTGAGGTTGAGTTTAGCATACCGTTCACCACATTGTTGTTTTCTTGGGCTTAGTTAGCATTTATGTTGAAAGCACATCCTCGGGCTTATGGAACATTACCCACTAGACGAGGGCATTGTGTGCGAATGTGTCCAGGTTCCCCACAATTGTAGCAAATACGATTCGTGACCATCGTGACATTGTTAGGTGCACGGTGACAAGTCACCACCAAGTGACCATATTTACCGTACAAGGTACAGATGCGGCACGGGACGTTCCCTGGATGATGGTACCTACAAGTGTTGCACATAGGTTGAGGTCCAGCATAGGCCCTAGCCATAGGCACTTGAGCCAAAGGTGCAGCCACATGTACAAGTTGTCTTTGCGGTGGTTTGGGTGCAACCACAACATAGTTGTGTGTCAGTGTGAACTTCTGCTTCTTGTTGTTGTTATTGTTGTAGGACGGTTCAGCTTTGGTCTCCTTAATGGCTTTAGTAGCCATTTTCTGCACCTTTTTAGCACCTTTCGCAGACATGGTGCCCACTCGTATATGATTCTCGGTAAGTTAAGCGGTGATAGTGATGGCTTCTTCCAAAGTTGTGGGTCGACTACACATCATAGCATCTTGAATTCGGGGTGGTATACCCTTGATAAACTTCTCGATGTTGCGAGGAACAGTGTCGACCATGTGGGGTAACAGAATGCTCAATTCATGATGTCTTTTTGAGTAAGCCAAATGGTCACCACCATCTTGTTTCAAGTTCCAAAATTCCTCCTCCATTTTTTGTAATTCACTCCTCAGGTAGAACTTCGCGATGGCAATGTTCTTGAACTCATCCCAAGTGAATGCCAACACAACATCGACACCTCGATTCCTCTTATCGCTATTCCACCAAGTAAGTGTCCTTTGTTAGAGCATACTAGTGGCATAACGAACCTTGAGTGCCTTGGGACACTCACAGTTGACGAAGGTATTCTCCATGCTCTCAAACTACTCAAGAAGACTAGTGGCTCCTTTCTTGCCACTATAACTAGTGGGCTTGCAAGAACTAAAGTGCTTGAAGGTACAAGTTTGGTTGTTGCGCCCTTGGTTCCCGCTATTTTCTCCTTGACCATTTCCATTGTTGCTAGAATTGGTTATCAAGGTGCTATTGAGTTCAGCAACCATGGTTGGGATGACGGCAACCATTTGTCAAGCAATCATGGCGGCTAGCTTACGGTTGGAACTTCCACGCTTTCCATGGTGACGAGACATGCTGGATATACAAAATGAGTTAGTCACGAGAATGAGGATAACAAAGTATAGTAATTCAAACAAGAATAAGTCAAGAGTTGTAAGGATCATGGAATGGTTCCATTTGGTAACGCATTACCATTTGCAAATGTTAACACGTTAAGGTAAATTGACCCATTGGCCTTGGAAACTTGTGTATGTTGACCATAGTTTATCACTCATCCCGGAAATCCCCAGGTAAGCATAACTAGTCCCGTACGATTTATGTGAAAAGCTTACCTTAGCCCAAAGGCCTTTTGTAAGGAAAACAAGAACACATGTGTCTATGTGTCACATAAATTTCTTAGGCTCATGAAATCAAAACCTTGATGACATTTTCATAGATTAGACATAAAGTCTAAGGAATAAAACCCATGATAATAAGTGTATGATCCCTCGTGTCGTCAAGAATAATTTTAGGAAGTTTCATTTGTCGGGGAAAATCAAAGAGTTAAGGATAAGTCTAGGGGAGACAAGTAACAAAATTTAGGCATTCACAAGGCAATCCTATGCTAAGGAATCAAGTTACACATAAGAAGACACAATATTATGTAGCATGCAAACAATATATTTTAACAAGAATATAAATAAGATTCTATAAGGTTCATGCATAAGCAATAGTCTAGGTCACCATTTCTAATAACCTAAATCCCTATAGTTATGGGCTCTGATACCAATCGGTCACACCCCAACCTTGACGGCGGAATCGTCGAGATATGAGGGTTAAGATTGTTTACAGCCACATAATGCTATCTTTAAATGTAAATATTATTAGCATAAGTTTCAAATGCAAATACAACCATAAGTCTCAACATGAAATAAGTCAAAACATAAAATAAAAATAATCCAAAGCTCTTTATTCATTATTCTAGGTCCAAATCCTAGATTTAAGCAAACTTCAAAAGATGAAGTCAAACTTGGGCATTTCCTAAAATATGTTAAAAATAAAAGATCAACTATGAAGTTGGTGAGTTTCCAAAGGTTTAATATACATAATATATCAAAAGGTTACAAGTAGCAATTCATGGTCAAAGGTTATGAGTTATGCAAGTTTATAGAACACATATAGTTACAATCAAACCTCGACTAATTACAAGTTTACAAGTTTATATGATTGGCTAAGTGTATTTGGTTCCCATGATGAACAAGTCATACGTCATTAGGAGCCAATAATACGTCGACTTTAGCACCAAATAGGTTTGTCAGGCCTATAGATCTTTAATGTCACCAAGCTAGCAATAGTTAATGATTGCCAACATATAATGTATATCATATAAAGCTCACAATAATACAAATAACCATGACAAAAAGTAAAGATGAATTGCATGTGCGTTACAAGTATTAAACGTTTACAAGTGTAAGTTGATAAGTTTAACATGTTTCACCCCAAAATAGTGTGAAATAATATATAAAGGGGCAAGAAAACTCACATGACGTATATGTGTATAAGATGATAATAAGAACTAAACGATGTTCCAATGAATTTTTTTACAAAGTACCTAAACGTATATATGACAAGATTTAAGGTTAATAATAGGATTAACGATTAAACGCGAACTAGGATTTCAATAAGAATTTGGGTTTTTTTTTATAAATAAGATTAGTTATTGAAATCATAAATATATATTTTAATATAATGAAGGAAACTTAATTAATCCTTTTATAATGATTTGTGAAATTAAAAGAAATTAAATCTTCATAATGATTTAGTTATAAAATATAAATAAAATTTTATAATTAATATAATTAATCTATAATTAAAGATAACGTAATGACCAATAATAATTTAGTGATTTCAACTACTTAAAATTTATTTTTATAAAAATAAACTAATTATAACATTTGTTAATAATATTTTATATAAAAATTGTTAAGGTTTTTAAAGAAATAAATTTACAGAAAATAATTAGATGACTTTTAAAATAAACAAAGTTTATAAAACTAATTTTTATAATTTCTAGAAATTTTATATAATTTTTAAAGGCTAGAATGCCCTAAAAAGGTGAGGTTGCCCGAGTTCGAACCCGGGACCTCCGGAGGGCATGTGTGTGATTTACCAGTAAGCTAAGGGTCGTGGCCGTGTCATATCACGGTTCCCAAATGTTAAAAGGCAAATTGCAAAATCATCCCCAATTCGATTGAACCCTAGATTCGGTTGGACCCAAATTGGAGCACTAATAAATTCCATAAACATTGTTAACCATGAGGCTTTTGTTCCCCATGTAAAAACGAGTGCATAGGTGTATTTAATTACCTGATTTGATTTGAAATAATGTTAAGAACAAACGAAGAACAAGCCACGACCGGGTTGAGTATGATTGATAAGAAATTATTGATGATAATCTAATTAAACTCGTGGATAGCTTCAGATGATGTTCTTGATTCAAAGACCCTTATCAATTTCAGTTTAATTTGTTCCGAAAGTGGGATTCGATAGTGTTTCACGTCGTGGTGATGGAGAGAATCGAGTATGAAGTTTGTGTGTGTTTTAGGTGAAATTGGAAATGAGGATAGATTAGGGATAGTTAAATTATTTTTTTATGTTTGATTAATTGGATTATTATTGGAGTTTAATTGACGAACAGTTAGAGAGCTTGATGTCTAATAGTTACCAGCTCAATCGACACTCATATCCGAGGTAAACTCGAATTAATGTGCACATAAAGGTTCGAAATGTTTCCTCGAAGTGATGAGCACCTTTCTGGACTTTAAATCGAGTTCAATTTGACCGATTTTGTTCTCGCCAGGCTTGGCCGGCCAACGACCAGAAATACGAGGAGAGAGAAAGTGGGTGGGGGTAATTTTAAAAATTACACAATGGTCCCTTTGGTTTTCAACTTATCATTTTATGTGTAAAACTTTTTTTAAGGTTTTCAAAATGACAAAATACCCCCTTAAACTATTTAACTTTAAGTTTTAAACATTTTAAAGATTAATACCTTAATAATAATAATGATAATTATTATTATTATTATTATTATGTATTATTATTATTATTATTTTTACTATTACTATTATTATTATTATTATTATTATTATTATTATTATGTTCAATTTAATAATTAAGTTATTAACTTTTAAAGTAAAGAATTAAAGACAAACAAGAAAACAAGGATAAGTAACCCATAAGTTTCATAAATGTCAACAATGGTCCTTACAAGAATTTAATGACATTAACTTTTAATTAACAGTAAAAAAGCGAGATATTACAAAGAACAACATGATTTTTTCTTTTCTAAAGTCTTGATTTAATTATTTATGTATAACTAAACATGTGTTCGCATGTTTGAGTAGCCAATGGGTCGTCGGGTCAAACTGATCAATTTTAGCCGAAATTTTAAGCAATTTCTGTAAACACGCTAATATTTGAAATTGAATGGGACATAGTCAGATTCGTATCAATCATTATATACACACACACACACACTCATGGATTTATAAGTGCTAGGTCTCGGTTAGCTAGCAACATCTGTTTTAACCATTTGTTTACGCACTTTGGGATGAGTTTTCACAGACCCTATTTTACCTTCGTTTCTTTTTGGGAGAGAAAGCATGCAAACAAGATATTTTTAGTATTATTGTTTATCGCATGCTACGTTAGTGGAGACTTATAAAACTCATTACATTCTTAAACCGTTAGTAACGAGCTAGCGAGATAATTTTAAGTAGCACTACTGGGTTTGACAAACACCACCCGCGTTAGTTGTGCTTAGTCGATTGAAGGTCAAGCGGGTGTTCAATTGACCTAATATTTTCTACTGTCTTTGCTATACATGGTGGAAAGGCAAACAATTTACAAACAGTCAGCTTCGGTTTGAAACGCTAAGTAACTTGATTATAGGCTAGCTACATACCAATATGCTTTAATTACTTTTATGTAAGGCTCTATATAAGGCTAATGCATCCAAAACATCCAATAACATTCAAAAGTCTATCCTGCATGCATGCACTAAGTGCTGAGTAGAATGCTTCGGAAGTTTTACACCATGCACTAGAAAATATTCTAAGTATAAAATCTTTCGAAGCCTAGACCAACATCTTCCGGAGCTAAGTCTTCCGAAGCTTCAAGGACAAAGTCTTCCGAAGCCAAGAAGTAAAGATAGATTATCTTTCAAAGACATTTGAAGGCATGCTTTTATCTGATGTACTTTACCATAAAGCTGGACCACCTTTCTACTGCAACTCTGTTGACTCACAAAATTTCACAAGTTGGTGAAAAGGTCAATGCTTTTGGTAACTATACATTAAGATCTTGAGTCATTTACTTTCTACTTTATGTACTTTTATCCTTTTTGTAATATATTAGAATGTGAGCTATGTCATGTCATAGTCACTAGTCAAAAGATAATCTGCCTTTTGACTCTACATTAATTTTGTTGTTGTCTAGAACATATATCCAGCTGACCTTCAAAGTATGGCCGGCTGTAGGATATAGTATAAGTATCTCAGGTCTTTCTAACTCATTTCTATGCTTGTACACTTGCGAAAAGAACTTGAGAGAAATATACAACATTCTTGAAAACCAAAACACTTGTGTTGTTTCTGTTCTTGCTCTATCATATATTTGCTAGTGTTCTAAGTGTCAATCTTGTGTTGCTAGTTCCCTATTTGATCTGTTAAGTATTCTAAACGGTCTCTACTCATTGTTGTTGTGTTGTAAGTGACCAGAACTCCCTTTATACGGTCCTGCACTTTACTATGCTAATATTTTCAATTATATTATCTGTAGTTAAAATGTAAGGTCCCATTCCTGGGACGCTTACAGTTGGATCCTCATCACACATAAAACATATATTTACATTCGTATTTCATAAACATCGCAGCGGAACATTTAAAATAATCTTTCATTTCCATGTAAATGCTTTTGCAAGTTAATACAACATTCATTACAAAACGTAGTTTGTTCGCATTACAATGCAAAAACATTAATCAAAAGAATGTCATTCCGAAAGAGCCGAGTAGCCGCTCGTGCCATCCTCAACAATCATTACCTGCCAATTGAAAACACATAAAAATCAGCATGGCTGAGTGAGTTCTAGTTTTATAATAAAACATACTTTTCTATTGTTAAAAACCGTTCTTTACTTTCTTTCAAATCATACTGCGCTTTACATTCATTCGTGACCATACAACATACATACACATCAATAATATAATTATTATCATCCATTACATTCGTTATCTTTTGTTCATTTTATACATTCGTTCTCCCGAGTCTATTGCGACAACAGGGTTGCTCACCTCATTAGCAATCCCAACGATTTCTCGCTATTCGAGTCTTTTGCAAACATAGGGTTGCTCACCTCATTAGCAATCTCAACGATTTCATGCTATCTGAGTCTCTTGCAACAACAGGGTTGCTCACCTCATAGGCAATCAAAATGATTGCATGTTATCCGAGTCTCTTGCAACAATAGGGTTCCTCACCTCATGGGCAATCTCAATGATTGCATGTTATCCGAGTCTCTTACAACAACAGGGTTGCTCACCTCATATATGTGCTTTTAAGCCTTTTCTTCATTCATTCATCATTCAATAATGCATACATTCTTACTTGATGTTCCTCTTTTATTATCTTTCACTTTACGTTACATAATACTTCATTCATTCATTAACATAATACGTAAAGCCACAAGAAAGATAAACATACATCATAATAAGAAACATATCATACACAATCATCATCATCATACAGCACAACATCATATATACATAACATGCAACATCATTATCATGATGCCCAACATGCTCTCTAAGGCCACAACAGTCGTCTTACATGCTCTTACGGGAACCTTTACGTCAAAACTTACATCTGCACTTTCCCCCGAAAGTCAGAAGTAAAACTACACTTTCCTTCGAGTGCAACAGCCTATTCGGGCGTATGGACACCCTTCAGTCGCATGGACTCCATGCAACTGAACATCATGCGAATGAACCAATGTGGATGAAAACTCATGCGAATGAACACCCAATCGTGCAAACGGACTAATGCGGATGGACTGCATGCGAATGGGACTAATGCGGATGAGCACTTATGCGACTGGACCTTCAATCGCATGACCTCCATGCGACTACCCTCAATCGTGCGAATGGACCCCAATTGTGCGAATGGACCCCAATCGTGTGAATGGACCCCAATCGCACCCTATTAGGCCGTATGGCCTCCATTCGGTCTCCAGTCGGTCGCCTAGCCCTAGCTGATGTAGAATGCAGTTCCAGCCGAACGCAAACTGCCCATTTCGTCCTCCAAACTCATCTATGCCCCTTCTAAGCCCAAATCGACCATCCTAAACCTTAGGGATGCATACCACAACACCATTCAAGCACACACAAGCCCGGAAACAAACTCTAAATGCTTCACACGCAACACACACAAATGGGTCAAACACATACACATGCAAAAAAACGGGTTTTCTATGCTTTCCAGCCCCAAAATCGTTTGAAAACAAGTAAAAGTAGGGTCCTAGAACTCACACAAACGACACTGAGAAGTAGAGCTTCGGTTTGACTCGTTACACGACGATTTTGCCCGCTTGAATCTACCCGAACCAACCTTTTCTCCCTTTTTCTCTTCTTTCTCTTTTCCCCTCTTTGATGGCTGAAAATGTGGGGGTGGGGAGAGGGTAAGGGCTGCTCTCTTCCTTTATATACCCCCACTCGCCCGTCTTTCTTTCGTTGGCGAGTTTGGTCCCTCGACTTAGGACTTTATTTCTTTTCTTCTCTCGTCGGCTTCAAAATAGATAAATAACTGGGTGCTACAAGTCCACCCCCCTTAAATAGGTTTCGTCCCCAAAACATGTTATTCCTCAAAAAAACGTGGATAATGTTGTCTCATTTCTTCCTCAGTCTTTCACGTTGACTCGGATCCCTTCCTGTGCTTCCACTATACACGCACAAGAGGAACCACTTTATTTCTCAGCTTTTTTTTCCTTTCTATCAATGATTGCCACTGGTTGCTCCGCACAATTGAGCCTTTCGTCTACTTCGATATCCTCCAATGGAACAATAATGTCTTCATCCGCAAAGAACCTCCTTAGATGAGATACATGGAATGTCGGGTGAATTCCACTTAGCTTATCCGGTAACTCCAATCTATAGGCCACCTCTCCTACTCGAGCAATGATTCGGAAAGGACCTATATACCTTGGGCTCAACTTGCCCTGCTTTCTAAATCGAATAATACCTTTCCAAGGTGAGACCTTCAACATAACCCGGTCACCCACCTGGAACTCAATCGGTCTACGTCGTTTATCAGCATACGACTTCTGTCTATCTTTGGCTGCCTTCATGAAGGCCTTGATCTTTTCAAGCTTCTCAGTCATAGCCTCGATCACCTCGAAGCTCCCCAATTCCTTCTGACCAATATCACCCCAAAAAATGAGTGTTCTGCATCTCCTACCGTATAACATCTCATATGGTGGCATGCCAATGCTGGCATGATAGCTGCTGTTGTACGAGAATTCAGCTAACGGTAAGTGGTCATCCCAATTTCCCCCAAAATCAATCACACATGCCCGAAGCATGTCTTCCAGTGTTTGGATGGTCCTTTCTGACTGACCATTAGTTTGGGGATGATAAGTTGTGCTAATATGTAACCTCGTCCCCATGGCATCGTGGAAATTCTTCCAAAATTTAGAGGTAAACCAGGTGTCACGATCAGATACAATAGACACCGGTACACCGTGATGAGTTACAATCTCCTTGATGAACAGATCCGCCAACCTCTCAGATGAATATGTCTCGCGGATCGGTAGGAAGTGAGCACTCTTCGTCAGAAGGTCAAAATCACTCATATGGCATCGTACCCTTTCGGAGTACGCGGCAGCTTCGTAATGAAATCCATGGTGATGTGCTCCCACTTCCATTCCGGTATATCCAAAGGTTGGATCTTCCCATATGGCTTCTAATGCTCAGCCTTCACCTATAGACAAGTAAGGAATTTACTCACATACTCCACCACATCGCGCTTCATACCCGGCCACCAGTAATCTTTCTTCATATCTTGGTACATTTTTGTGGCACCTGGATGAATGGAGTATCGAGTCTTGTGAGCTTCATCCATGATCTTCACCCATAGATCCCTAAATCGAGGGATCCACACCCGTCCAAATCAGGTTTTAACACCAATTGTGTTTTCACCCAATTCCCCAACCAGACCTCTCATCCTTTCAGAGTTAAGATGATTTTCTTTCAGTGCCTCATCTTGAAGCTCTTTGACTTGCTTCATTACATCCGAGGTCATGATCAGTTGATATGCTTTCACCCGAATCGGCTCGAGCCACTGTTTCGGCTAAGGGCATCAGCCACCACATTGGCCTTGCCCGGATGGTAGTGGATCTCACAACCATAATCCTTTATAAGTTCCAACCACCATATCTGTCTCATGTTCAGATGATTCTACTCGAAGAAGTACTTCAAGCTCATATGATCAGTGAAAATGGTGCGCTTCATCCCATAAAGATAGTGCCTCCAAATCTTTAGTGCAAAGACCACGGCTGCTAGCTCCAAGTCATTAGTAGGTTAATTGGCCTCATGAACCTTCAACTGTCAGGATGCATAGGCCATAACCTTCCCTCTCTGCATTAACACGCAACCCAACCTCGAGTAGGAAGCATCCGAATAAACCACCAGATCTTCACTTCCGTCGGGTAATGACAGAACAGGAGCTTCAGTCAATCTTGCCTTCAATTCTTCGAATGCCTTCTCTTGAGCTTGACCCCATATAAACTTTACATCTTTCCGTGTCAACTTGGTTAGTGGAGAAGCGATCTTGGAAAAGTCTTGGATGAATCTTCTGTAGTAGCCCACCAAACCCAAGAAACTACGGATCTCGGATGGCGTCTTAGGATACTTCTATTGCATCACCACCTCCACCTTTTCCGGGTCCACCATAATCCCGTCAGGATTCACTACATGACCCAAGAATTGAACCTCACTCAACTAGAATGCGCACTTGGAGAATTTGGCGTACAACTTCTCCTTTCTCAACGTCTCCAAGACCTTCCGAATGTGACCGACATGTTCTATCTCGCTCTTTGAATAAATCAGGATATCATCAATAAACACAATCACTGATTTATCCAACAGCGGCCGACAAACTCGATTCATCAAATCCATAAAGGCAGCTGGCGCGTTGGTCAAACCAAAAGACATTACAAGAAACTCGTAGTGACCATAGCATGTGTGAAAAGCTGTTTTAGGGATATCTTGTTCCTTCACCTTCAACTAATGATAGCCCGATCGGAGATCTATTCTTGAAAGCCAACTAGCACCCAGAAGCTGATTGAACAAATCATCTATCCTTGGTAAGGGGTAGCGGTTCTTCACTGTCAACTTATTCAGCTCACGGTAGTCAATGCACAACCTCATACCACCGTCTTTCTTCTTTACAAACAGGACCAGAGCACCCCAAGGAGAGATACTTGGTCTATTGAACCCTTTATCAAGCAGCTCTTGCAACTGCTCCATCAATTCTTTCATCTTCGTCGGTGCCAATCGAAACAGTGCCTTGGCAACAGGTTGGGCACCCGGTATCAGATCAATCTGAAACTCAATCTCTCTATCAGGTGGCACTCCTAGCAAGTCTTCTGGGAATACGTCCTGAAAGTCACACACAACCAGTACGTCAACATTTGTGGTGTTGGTGTATCCACATCCTTTACATAAGCCAAGTAAGCGCTACATCCACGCCTCATACACCTTCTCGCCACCGCCATCGAAATCACTTTTGGAATCGTAGTAACCCGATCACCATAAACCGTCACCGAACTACCGTCAGGCGCTGTCGAACGAATCATCTTCTTGCGGCACACAATGTTCGCCTCGAAGTGCGCTAGCCAATCCATCCCAAGAACCAAATCGAAACCACCTAAGGTCATCACGAATGGTCTAACAGGAAACTTATGACCCTTAAGTTCCACATCACAGTTCTCTATCATTTTAGAAATCCTGGTAGACTTACCTATGGCAGTTTCTACATCAAACGACGCATCAACACGTCTACTACTAACAGGTAGCTTAGCACAGAAAGTAGCAAAAATAAAACTTTTACTGGCACCCGAATCAAATAACACAGAAGCTAAAGTTTGGTTCACTAGAAACATACCAGACACAACATCAGGGTCCGTCCTTGCTTCCTCTTGTGTCATGGTGAATGCCCTGGCGCTTGCCCTCCTTCATCTCCCGGTTTCTTCTCCCCGGAACTCTCAGCCCTTGGCTTCTTACAGTCCCTGCTCACGTGACCCTCTTCACCACAGTTATAGCACCGGACCGTACGACAGTCCTTGGCTATATGACCCAGCTTCCCACATTTGAAGCACACATTCAACCCTAGCCTACATTCCCCGCTATGTTCTCTCCCACACCTACCACACTTCTTTATACCAGCATCCGATGCGACAACACGGCGGTCGTCCACCCGTGCCTTCTTGTTACCCGTTGAGGCATCACCCCGACCAAACTTCTTCCCCTGCCAGTTTAGATCACCACCACGCTTCTTGCCACCTTTGGTCACCACCACCGTCCTCTCATCATATAGTCTCCCTGCCAAATCCACCGCCGACCTAAACGTGCTCGGTCGGGCAGCGATCATGTGCCTGCGAATGTCCGCGGGCAAACCTTGAATATACCTCTTGATTTTTCAAGACAGAGGTGTCACCTGATCCGGCACTAGACGTTCCATCGTGTGAATTTGGTGGTGTACTGTTGGTGTGTCATCGTCCCCGCCTCCAGCTGTAGGAACTCTCTCTCCACCTTATCCATCTCCCGGTGAGGACAGAACCCTCAATCACCAACTTCTTCAGTTCAGACCATCTCATCATCCCAATGGCCCTGCTACCCTTAGCTTGGACTATATTGTCCCACCAGCACAGAGCCGAGTCCACAAAAGAGTGGGTAGCGAACTTCACCTTTTGGTCTTTCCGGCACTCGCTGATATCAAGAGCAGCCTCCATTTCCCTCACCCACCGATGAGCAGCAGCAGCAGTGTCGTTTCATCAAAAGTAGGGGCTTGTATCTCATAAACGCCTCGTAGTTACAGCCTCATGCCGCCTTCGGCGCAGGCTCTTCTTCTTCCTCCTCTTCATCATCAGAGAGAACCGTTTCCGGCTCCGGTTGCTCTCGTTCTCCCGAGGACATGTTTCTCTCCTTTCTTTCCTCTTCTCTTACTTCCTTGATCACTTCGGTCACCACAGACGGTAGGATTGTCTGCATGACCTGATGAACTTCTTCCACCACAGCCTCCTTTACTGAGGCTCTCAAATTGGCGCTCTCGTCGCCCCCCTCTGGATGAGGGGTCTCTAGTTCTTCATGAACCACCTTCTAAACTCTGGGTCTCCCTCTTTTGGGTCGCGGTTCAGCACCGTGACCTCCACCCCGTGAAGCGTTCGAAGATCTACCACTGGCCATCACACGCACACTGAAAGATTCAAACACCAACACGGTCATTCAAGGGAACAACTCAGTTTATGTCAAGTATAGTAAGTCCCTAATTATAGTGGCCAGTTGTGATTAGCCACTTACTTTACTCTTCATACCCCAAGCATTACCTGTCCTGACTACATCAGTATTTAAATCTACATACAACACATAACCACATACCATGCGCACAT
>BJCM01265745.1:0-14782 GCA_018326385.1 Flaveria bidentis | reverse complement strand
TATATATTCCTCCCCCTTTAACTCACAGTTTTCCTTATTTTGTTCCTGACTTTTCTCTGCCACAACATGTCCACTACAACATAGGCATTGCGCCATATAATACGGTGGACCACCGGTATATGAAACCCATGATATAACACCACGTGTCCAAACTTGGCTCTATATATCATGATGTTGGTGCATCAACCGGTACTTCTCGTGTTGTTGACAAAATCCGTCGTCTCTAAATTAAGGTATGTCATCGGGATTATATGGTTGGTCTTCTCTACCGTATAGTCAACCGCCTTCATTAAAAATGCTTCACCTTCAATTAAATCAAATAAAAGTTACGACAAACGCCTTCATAATATAACCAACAACCCAGATTCGTTAGTGGTAGCTCTTAAATACAGTTTTATACATTTGACCATCACTATATTAAGGTTGTGCATATCTACATTATAGTGTGATGCTTCTATTGTACCATTGGGTGCTAGTTTTAATCGGCATTATGATAGAGCACATGACATTATATTATTGTCTTCATATACAGGTAGTTGACCACATTATATGGATGTGACATGCCATATTAAATGAACTTTTTGAGAATTGAGATAAAACAAAGAACAAAATATTTTTGTAAGGTTTCATATAAGGCTGATGCAACTCAAAACATCCAAAGTCTCTTCTGTATGCATGCATAAGTCTACTGAAGTAGAATGCATCGAAAGTTTCACACTCTTCCTTAAAAACGTTCTAAGTGTGAAATCTTCCGAAGCCAAGACCAATATATTCCAAAGCCAAACATGAAGTCTTTCGAAACTTCAAAGACAAAGTCTTCCGAAGCCAACTCTTGAAGACAGATTTCTTCCGAAAACTTTTGAACACATGCTATTATCTGATGTACCTTTACCATGAAGTTGGACCACCTTTTAGCTGCAACTTTAATTAGACACCAACTTTACATGAGTTGGTGAAAGGTCCATGACTGTACATTGAGGTGCTGAGTCTGTACTTTCTACTTTATGTACTTTTATCATTTTTGTAATATATTAGGATGTGAGCTATGGCATGTTATAGTCACTAGTCAAAAGGCAATATGCCTTTTGACCCTACATTGATTTTGTTGTTGTCTAGATCATGTATCCAACTGGCCTTCAAAGTATGACCGGTCGTAGGATGTAGTATAAGTATCTTTGGTCCTTGTATCTTATTGTCTTTGCTTTGTAAACACTTGTAAGGAACTAGAGAGAAATGTATATCATCTTTGAAAACCAAATACTTGTGTTATTGTGTTCTTGTTCTGTCTTTTTATTACTTGTGTTTCTTAGCTCTCATATAAATTGATTTTCTAGTTCTCCATTTGATCTGTTAAGTGTTATTGAATACTATCCATTTATGTTGTTATGTTGTAAAAGTGCATTGCACCCTTCTAACGGTCCTGGATTTGGTATCAGAGCAATCCAGGCTCTTGATATAAGATCTCACCATCTTAAGATCCCTCACTCACACAAGATACTTAACATCTCAAATGGCAGCTATCTCTAAAGCTGGCATGGAAACTAGAACCATGACAAAGTCTCCACTGATCAATCCTGAAGACTTTGATACTTTGTGTCAAAGAATGGATAGCTTTAATAAGTCTCAAGATTACAGGATGTGGGACTCTGTTGTTGAAGGATCTTACATACCAAGCACCTCATCTACTACTAGTGGTGGTATGATTCCAAAGGATGTGGTTGATTTATCTGATAAAGACCGGAAGAGAATAAAGATTGATCAAAAAGCCATGAAAGCCCTTCAAACTGCTCTTCCATACTCCATCAACAAAGGCATCAAGAAGTGCAAGACTGCAAAACAACTATGGGAAGCACTGAAGCTTATGTATGAGTGCTTAACTGAAGCCAAGGAGAACAAGAAAGATCTCCTCAAGCAGCAGTTTGAAAACTTCACCTTTAAAGTAGGTGAGACCATGACTCAACAATACTTTAGGCATGTTGAGATTGTGGATACTTTAATGGATGTTGGAGTAACTCTTGAGAATAGGGACATTGTAAGAAAGTTTATGTCCTCTCTTCCTAGACAATGGACACATTATTGTATTGTTATCAAAAGGACTGAGAACCTTAAGACTCTTACTCTGATAGAGTTGTATGTTATTCTTAGTAAATACCAGATGGAGATGAACATACAAAATTCATTTGGTAACTCTAGCAATCAAATGGGTTCAGCCCATCATGTGACTAAAAGAGATAGCATAGAACCTCAACATCATCTCATTTGCTATCCTGACAACTCACAAAAGGGTCCTTTCATCACCTTCCCAGAGACTCCAAGAGAAAACTACACTCAAGGAAGTCCATTCCAAGAGACAAGTTCTTCTCATGCTTTCGTCTCTACTAATGAATCCTCAGGAAACTTTCTCTTCACCCTTGAAGACTTGGACTGTATCCATCTAGATGATCTGGAGTATATGGAGATAGTTTAGCAGATGGTTCTTCTCACTCATAGAGCTAAGAAGTTCTACAAAAGAACAGGAAGGAAGTTTCCTAGCAATGCAGCCGGTGGAAAGTTTGGGCTGGATAAAAGCAAGGTAAAGTGTTACAACTGTAACTAGATGAGACACTTTGCTAGAGAGTGCAAGGAACCAAGAGCAAATGGTGGTCAGACTCAATCCAAACCAAACTACACTAAGAGAGCTCCCCAGAATAAGAAGCCAAAGCAACAAGCTACAGTTTTGTTAAAGAAGGAGGCTTTGACTGAAGCTTTTAGGTGGAAGATGTATCTCCAAATCAAGCACTCATGGCTGACTACGATAAAGCCAAGGTATTGGAAAATCTTTGCACTCCTGAATGTATTGCTAAAGTTAATAGATACAGGTCCTACAACTTAGAGATGCGATCTGATCTTGAGTCCTTAAAAAACTTAAAATCTAATTTCAAAAAGGCTGAAAATGATTATAAGTTAAAGATAGAAGACTTAGAGAAAACCATTTCAGTTCTTAAACATGAGCCCACCAATTATAGGACTCAGATTAAGGATCTCATAACCAAGTTGACTGAATGCCAAGTTGAGCTTGTGATTAGCAAAACCAGGGTAGAAAAATGTGTTCTTGAAGAAGAGACCTTTAAGAACATGATATCCTCATCCTTGCATGCAAAAATGTGTTCTCAAAATAAGCAGGGACTGGGATCTTGTGAGATAGCTCCTCCACACACAATCTTGTTTGTAAGAATTCCTAGGTGTGGAACTTGTAAAGATGAGCTTCCCCTCATAGACCCTTTGACTGAAGAGGATGAAAAGGAGATGATAAAGAATGGCTCTAAGAGGAGTGAAGAAAAGCATTTTAAGAAGGGTCATCATCCCTCTGAGGAGAGTAAAGCTGTTGGGATGACCAAGTCCAAGAGAAAGAACTTGATTAGAAAGAGCAAAAGAAAAGCAAGGAAGGCTCAGGAGATCAAGGCCACCTTCAGCTCTGCACATAAACAAGTCTTTGTTTCTATAATATTTGAAATGGTTAAAACTGAGGACACAAACTTGAACTCCAACAACAAGAGTTCTAGTTTATGTCCAAGTCATCCCATCATCATGAAGAAGGCTGATAAGTTGTGCACCATTGCTGTACAACATGAACCATCAAGCTCCAAAGGTAGTTCTAATCCCACAAGAATTGCCACATTATCTGAGAAGATAAAGATGGAGATTGAAAGTGATCAAGTTCAGCCTTGTTCTCAGAAGAAGATTCCTAGAAGGAAGAAAATGGATTGTGTTATGTGTGGGAGTACCTCTTATCTTGCTAAAGATTGTATCTACAATCCAAAGAGTACTTTCCACATCACAAAGAAAGAAACTTCTAAGAGTCTGGAGAGGAAGAAGAAAGCTTTGGAAGAAAAAATTGTTTTCTTCGGTAGCTCTAAAATGAAAAAGAAGGAAAGTGGAAAATTGCCTTCGAAAGAAAATTTGGTCTCGGAAGAAAGGAATACTTCCAAAGCACTGAAGTCTGCTGTAGTGCTAACAGGATCTTCCGAAGGTCCAGTCATAAAAACTTTCAAATCCACAAAAGCTTCCGAAGTTTTGAAGGTCAAGTCCAAACTTCCAAAGGTGGTGTGGAAGACAAAGAAAGACCAAATGACTAAGAGTTCTCCATCAACAACAGCAAGAGATCCTCAAAGCACAACTATAGGATCTATTACTGTTTCATTACCTTCTACTTCTTTTGATAAGCACAAGACCAATAAGGATTGGGTTTCCAAATATAACTAATCATTTTCTTTGTGCAGGAACAACTCAAAACAAACAAAAATGTTTGGATCATTGATAGTGTCTGTTCTAGGCACATGATAGGCAATAGGTCACTACTCCAAAATTTTGAAAGAATTGATGGAAGGCCAGTTACTTTTGGAGGAGATGAAGGTGGTTACATTTCTGGAAGGGGCAAGGTCACAAATGGTAAGCTCTGCATTGAGAAGGTAAAACTTTATCAAAGATCTTGGATACAATCTTCTAAGTGTATCTCGATTTTGTGATCAAAGTCATAACATGCTCTAGACTGAGCATGAGTTCATTTTTCTCAAGCTCGTGGTGGTCATTCCTCATGAACATATCCTGCTCAGAGCCCCTAGGAGAGGGAACATGTACAAGATGGATTTGCAAGAAACATCTATCTCAGGAGAAGTTTCATGCTTTCTATCTAAAGCAAATAGTGATGAGTCTTTCCTTTGGAATAAAAGAATATTCCATGTAAACTTTAAAAACATGAACAAACTTATTAAGAATGATTTGGTATCTGGAATGCCAAAGAAAAAGTTTACAAGTGATAACCATTGTGTGGCATGCCTAAAAGGAAAGCATCACAAGGTATCTCACAAACCAAAGGAAAAAAACTCCATCACTACTCCCCTATACTTGTTTCATATGGATCTATTTGGCCCCACCAGTGTAATGAGTATAGGAAGGACGTCATACTATTTAGTGATCACAGATAACTTTACAAGATTCACTTGGGTCTTTTTCCTTAGAACTAAGGATGAAACTTCTAAGATTCTGAAGAATTTCATCTTAAATATTGAGAATCAATGTGATCACAAGGTGAAAACCATAAGATGTGATCAAGGAACTAAACTTAAGAACCAAATCCTTGATACATTTTGTGATGAAAAGGGTATTACAAGACAATATAGTTCTCCCAAGACTCCTCAACAAAATGGTGTTGCTGAGAGGAGAAACATGACACTTATTGAAGCTACAAGAACTATGCTATCTGACTCTAAACTTCCCATCACCTTATGGGCTGAGGCAGTCAACACTGCCTGCTATGTGCAAAATAGAGTTTTAGTGGTTAAGACTCATGGTAAGACTCCTTATGAACTTTGGCAAAATAGGAAACCTTTTATTGATTTTCTTAGGTCATTGGGATGTCCTTGCACCATCTTGAATACCAAATATCAAATTGCCAAGTTTATTGAGAAATCAGATGATGGACAATTCACTAGATACTCTTCCTAAACTAAGGTTTATAGAGTATACAATCTCAGAACTAGAGTAGTTGAAGAGTCAACAAATGTGACTTTCAATAAGCACACTCCCAGTGTGAATGGTTTTGGTCCTGATTGACAGTTTGATCTTGATTTAGTTACTAACTATTTTAACAAATCTTGTGAGCATGTTTCAGGTTCTACAGATATACTACCTACAAGTGATCCTGATCCAAGATTTGAGTTGAGAAGACCTTCAAGCTACACATCTTCAACTCTAGTTGTAACTAACTTTGCAAATGAAGTTTCTATCAGTACAACAATGACAGATTCAGCTGATACATCTGAGATGCCTTCAAATTCCAACCAGATAAAGAAGCTTTAATTGTAGAAGAAAATTATGGTGGTGATAGTGATCAAGAATTTCTTGATACTGACAACCACTCCATAGAAGACAACATCAATGATGTCACACACTCTTTGGATCAAGTCTCTCTTGATAAGTGTGACGATGTGGTGGGAGAAACATCAATGCCAGATCTAAATTTCTCTAATTTAGATCTCTCTCAGCAACTTCCTATGATCCCTCAGCTAACGATCCACAAGTCTCATCCCATCATAAACATCATTGGAGATGTTGACACAGGAGTAAGAACAAGAGGAAAAACCCATGAAGCAAATGTTTGTCTTCACTCTTGTTTCTTGTCTCAGATAGAGCCCAAGAAGATTGATGAGGCTCTGAAGGATGGAAGTTGGGTTGAAGGTATGCAAGAGGAGCTGCTTCAATTCAAAAGGCAAAAGGTTTGGAACCTATGTCCTCTTCCTCATAGGAAGACTACTATAGGAACCAAATAGGTGTTTAGTGATAAGAAAGATCATAGAGGAATTCTCATCTAAAATAAAGCTAGACTAGCTGTTCTAGGGTACACACAAGAAGAAGGAATTGGCTACACTAATGTCTTTGCTTCTGTAGCGAGACTGGAAGCTGTTAGGATATTCTTGGATTTTGTTGCACCAAAAACTTCAAGGTCTATCAACTTGATGTCAAGTGTGATTTTCTCTATGGTGAAATTGATGAAGAGGTGTATGTCAAACAACCATATGGTTTTGTAGATCCTGATCATTCTGATTATGTCTGCAAGTTTGATAAAGCTCTTTATGGGCTGCAACAAGCACCAAGGAAGTGATATGTGACTCTATCTTAATATCTTTGCAAGCATGGATACAGAAGGGGTACGATATATGGAACTCTCTTCATCAAAGGACAAGGAAATGACTTGATACTAGTTCAAGTATATGTAGATGATATCATCTTTGGTTCAACTAATCCAAGGCTCTGCAAAGACTTTGAGAAGCTGATGAAGGACAGATTTGAAATGAGTGTCATGGGGGAACTTAATTTCTTTCTAGGAATTCAAGTGAAGCAAGTTGAAGATGGCATCTTCATAAGTCGGTCAAAGTATGTTTATGATATACTCAAAAGGTTCAACATGACTGATTGTAAGATTGCTAAGACACCCATAGCAAGAAACCACTCTCTTGGACCTGATCTTGAGGGGGAGTGTGTGGATGAACACCTTTACACGGCTATGATTGGGTCTCTCATGTATCTTATAGTTAGCATGGCTGATATTATGTTTGCCACATGTATTTGTGCAAGATATCAAGCCAACCCCAAGATGTCACATATTATCACTGCCAAAAGAATTCTAAGATACAACAAAGATGCCTCAACACTTGGCCCTGGTATCCAAAGAACTCTGACTTCAATCTGTAAGCATATACAGATAATGATTATGGTGGCTACAATATGACTGCAAAGTCTACATCTGGGGGATGTCAGTTTCTTGGTAGAAGGGTTGTCTCATGGCAATGCAAGAAACAATCATGTGTCTCTGCATCAACTGCTAAAGCTGATTACATTGCTGCTGCAAGCTGTTGTGCTCAAGTGCTTTGGATTCAAAATCAGATGCTTGACTATGGATTAAACTTTAAGGAGACTCTCATTTATATAGACAACAATAGTGCTATCTCTAACACCGAAAATCCAGTGCAGTACTCCAGGACAAAACACATCAATATCAGGTATCATTTGATAAGAGATAACTTTGAAAAAAAGATCAATTAAACTAGTTAAAGTTAACACAAATGAACAATATGCTGATCTATTTACCAAAGCCTTTGATAAACAAAGATTTAAGTATCTTATATTAACTATTGGGATGATTAACTTTGAGTAGCTTTAACTTAAAACTAATTCATATCTTTTTTCTTAAAATCTGTGTGTCCTAAATTGTCTATTCTATCACCTTCATAAGCTCTTGTTTTCTCTAGATGAAAATCTTTTTAAAAGAACTTTCCTTAGAATTTTTGACAAATCTTGGTCTTTTTCCTTCGGAAGATATAGTTTCATCTTCGGAAGAAACTTATGCTTTTACAGGATTGGTTTTGTCACTTAACACTTAGTTTTTCTCTCAAACTCACTTATACTACACTCTGATAAGAGTTGATAGTAATATAATAAGTAGCAAAGAACACAAATAGATAATTTTCAAGGTACTTGCATATATTTCTTCTCAATTCAAAGTATTACAAGACTCTTACAAGCATATATCATGAGTTACAATGAGAAACTATATATAATACTACCTACAGCCGGATATACTTTGATACCAGCCGTAATCCTCTAACTAAAGAAAATACTACAAAGCTATAGTTTAAGGTATCTTTGATAAAGTCTTATCTAAGATATGGTAGTCATGATATGTCTATCACTTACCTTTTCTAACCAACTAAAGTTGGTAACTGTACTAACTAATAAATATGAACAATGGAATAAAGTATGGTCAACTACATGGCTTTTGAAAAAACACCATGCAGTATCAGAGGTCTGCAGTGGAGTGTCAGAGACCTCTCTTGCAAGCAGGAAGACTCAGGGGTCTGCTTGTCTGATGGCCTCTCTTGCTTTCCATCCCCAAATGGTTTTTACAAGGATCCCATAGAGTTCGGTCATGGTGAGGGTGTTCAGATTTTCTGTTCTCTTTATAGAGACACACTAGAACGTCCACTCATTAGGGAGTGCACTCATGAACTTTCTTGTGAGGTCTCTAAGTTCAGGAGTAATTCCCACAGTCTGAAGGGAAAAAATGAGATCCATGTACCTGAATATTGGTGACTGAGAGTCTTTCCAGCAATGTAGGTGAAGTTCTCAAACTGCTGCTTCAGTGACTCCTTGTTGGAGTCATTAGAGCTAGAGTACATTTGAGCAAGTGCATTAAATAGTTCTTTAGCTAGCTTGCAATGCTCAAACCCCACCATGATGGAGTTGGGTATTGCAGTCATAAGAATAATCGTTGAATTGCTGTCAATGTCCATCTTATTCTGGTCCTCATCAGAGTAATCTTCAACGGCCTTCTCTATTATAGCACCATTTCCACCAGGTGCTACCACCTTGGGTTTATACGGGCCATTGACAATAGAATAACACATCTTGCTGTCTTGATACCTTATGAAGCCTTCCATGCATCTACTCGATGACCTGAAGTTTTTAGGGGTAATGATGGGAGCTTTAGTCATCGTTCTCATCTCTACTTTAGACTTGTTGATGGCCATTTTGAGTGTGATGTAAGGAGGAGTGAAAAACATGTTGATTAGGATGGTAAGATCTCACAATAAAGAGCCTAAGAAGCTCTAATACCAATTGCAGGATCGGTTTTGTCACTTAACACTTAGTTTTTCTCTCAAACTCACTTATACTACACTCGGATCAAATGAAGCAGAGTCTTTTCTAAGAATTGATAATAATATAAAAAGTAGCAAAGAACACAAAGAGATAATTTCAAGGTACTTGCATATATTGCTTCTCAACTCAAAGTATTACAAGACTCTTACAAGCATATATAATGAGTTAGAATGAGAAACTATATATAATACTACCAATAGCCGGATATACTTTGATACCAACTAGAATCCTCTAACTAAAGCAAATACTACAAAGCTATAGTTTAAGGTAACTTAGATAAAGTCTTATCTAAGATATGGTAGTCATGACATGTCCATGACTTACCTTTTGTTACCAACTAAAGTTGGTAACTATACTAACTAACAAAGGTGAATAGTGGAATAAAGTATGGTCAATTACATGGCTTTTGAGAAAAAGCCATGCAGTATCAGAGGTCTGTAGCGGAGTGTCAGAGACCATACTTATATCCACTGGTTCATAGTAGTGTCTTCCGAAGGTTAAATGGCTTCGGAAAAACAAGTTCTTCCGAAGCCACTTATACTTTGGAAGAGGCTACTTATTCCGAGGCTTGATGGACTTCTTCTATTCTTCATACCTCGGAAGCTCACTTCTGATCTTTTCTTCTAAGACTTGATCTTCGGAAGTGAACACTTTGTCTTCGGAGGTAGAGTTTGTCTTCGGAAGTTGAACTTTCACTTTGTCTTCAGACGAACTCTATTTCCTTCGGAAGTTCCATACTTGGCTTCGGAAGTCTTTTATTAGATGCACGAAAATAGTCTAAGTGATTTGGTTTTGATTGCACCAGCCTTCTTTTTGATCCAACAACCTTTAAAACAAATAACTGCCTAAGTAAATTGCCTTCGAAAGAAATGTCTGAAATATCTTTTGAAGCTTAAAATTTTCTCTTAGGCACTTACATGTTTTCAAGGACAATTTTCATCCGAAGCAAATTAACTCTTGGAAGCTTTATTCTTAACTGAATAAAACTTTGAAGTCTTAATTTTCTTCTGAAGCAAAATTTTCAAAAACTCTCAGGAAATTCTTCCGAAGTCATTTTGGCTTTGGAAGCTTTTACATTAAAACTTTCAAAGATAATTTACCTTCAGAATATTTTCGAATTCCAAGAAAACTACTTATTGAGCAAAAAGAAAACTTCTTTTTCAGAGGTGGGACTGACATCTGGATTTCAAAGTTTATCCTCTTTCATTAATTTTATCTTAAATCCTGTTCATAAAAACCGCTTTCATTAACTTTATCTTAAATCCTATTCATAAACCCAACGGTTTCCCCCTCTTTCTATCATCTTCATCTTTCCTCCAAACCTAAATTCCTAAAATTCTCTCTGCAACCGCCTTCGTTCTTTCTTTCCTTCACCATTAAGGTTTCCTAAATGGTCAACCTTGACAGAAGAAATGACATTGATTTCTCCATGCAGTTACACATGCAACACAACCAGGTTGCCTTGTTAAACTTTGAGAAAGATCCACACTTCTCAGAGGTTTGCTAATTCTTGGCTTTGTCTAACTACTCCACCTCCCTTACCATCGATCCTGTTTGTTATGAGGATCATCTACTTAATTTCTGGAAAACCTGTCAAGAGGTTATTCTAGATGGGGAGAAGGCACTGTCTGCTATAGTGAAGGGAGGACAATCTTCATCACTCTAGCCATCATATACACTCGTCTTCAACTGGACGATGAGGAAGGTGAAATGTCCTTTCCTAAAGAAGCTGTTAACCAATCCTTCTAGCAGATGGGCTATGAAGGGGATTTCTCTGTAAAGACCTTCAGGAAAGGGAAGGTCTTATCCCCGTGGAAGTACTTACTTCATGTGGTCATCAAAAACTTATACAACAAGCATGGGGGTTGGGACCTGATTCCTAAAGATCTCTCCTTCATAGTGCATGGGATGGTTCAGGGGGTTAAGTTCAGACATTCTCAATTTGTCTATATAAATCTGCTTGCTATCTTAGACTCCTTAGAATATTACATGTTTCTTAGATATGTTCAACACATTCTTAACTGTGAACTGGGCTCAAATTTGAGGGAAATAGGTAATATTCTTAAACTAGGACAGATGAAGCCCGACATTTTTAAAATCTTGAAAAAGCTAACTGTTGGCTTCTCTGGGGTAGAAACAACCCTTGTCCCAAAAAATATTAGAGCTCATTGCTCAAGGTGAAAACCTGGCAACACAAGCTAGTGTTGAACCCACACCTTCTACATCTCAACCACCAAAACAACCACAAATCACCCTCACTTACCAAAGAAGATCCAAACGAACCCCTGCATAAGCTATTCAGTCTGTGCAGGCCTCTATATCACTACCCATATAGGAAGAAGTGGAATCCAGAGCTTCCACTTCTCCTGAGGAGCAAACCACTACCATCCCTTCAACTATTAGTCCTGATTCCTCATGCTCAGACTGGTGAGTTCACAAGCCCAACAGTCTTAAGCCTTCATTCAGAGTCTCTACACTTAGATGAACAACCTTCAAGGGACAACTACCATCTCCAACCTTTAGACTTAAACTAACTAATTCTAACCTTAACTTCTATACTGATTAAAATTTAGGTTTTAGTGAGTATCATGAGTCTCTCTATTCCACCCCTACTACAAGAGAGATGAGTGCTCCTAAATCACCTATGTCTAGCCCACATCAATCATCTATCACTAAATTTGATACTTCTGAACCTGTTCAGGAAATTCATATGTAAGAGGCTCTCACTTCTACAAGTGATTACATCATTCAGACCTCAACCATGGCATCTCAACTCATTGACACTTCAACTGAAGCTGTCATTGAGCAGAGGAAAACCAGTAGCCAAGAACTCCAGGCTAGTGGTGAGAGATAAGACTTTGGTCTAATTATCTTATCCCTCAATGATTCTTCTGATGAAGATGAGGGGAATCTAAGACTAAAGGTGCAAAAACTGTCAAAAACATGCACCTATCTAGTCTCAAAGGTTAGTCACCTTGAATCTCAGGTGACTACCCTACAAAACAGGGTCAATGATCAGCAACTTGAGATATCTTATCTTAAGGAAAACTAGCTAGGAGACCTTTAAGAAAATCTCAACCAAGAACACAAGAACCTGTGAATGTGGTTGATCTAACCTCTAGCTCACCTATGCAAGTGGGTGATGCTACGAAAAAGGGGAAGAAAGTCATCACAGACACAAATCCTGGGAGTTCCTCATAGAGTATGGATATTGAGGACTCACCATCCTCATTTGCAATTGTCCATACTCAGCAACTTCCTCAAGTTCACATTGATATGGACTCTATAAACTCCTTAATTCAGAGTCTATTTGAGAAAGGGATACCAAGGGTAGTGTCATCTCCACCTCAAGGAACTTCCAACCACATCATAGTGTGGATGTATGATGCCAACAGAAGAGCCCTTATTCTTCAAAGAGTTCAAGGGCAGCAAGAAGTCTTTTACTTTCAGACCTTGAACTACTATGAAGGTCTTGACCTTATCAACATGCCACTTGTCAACCTAAGCCAATCTACACAAGCTGACAGACTTGCTTAAAGGATACAAGACAGAATTACTAAAGAGTTCAGACTTAGAAGGAGACAAAGGCAATTAGGTAAATATTATTAGTCAACTGGATGTTGAGGCAGACCCTAAGATTAGCTTCAAAGGGGAAACCTTGACTGAAGGCCTAGTGGTAGAGCCTGAGAGCCTTGTCACATCCACAACTAATTCAACAATTCATTACCTCAGTGAAGCACCTGCTGGTGAAGGTGCATCATAACCTCTCTCTGGCCAGAGCTTGGAAGCTACACCAAGCAATGAAGGCCAAAGCTCTCTCCACCCTGAGTCACAAAGGTCTATAAGTGACAAAGGGAAAAGGAAAATGACTTCTGAGGAGATTGAGGAGGAGGAGAGAGAGAGGAAGAGGAAGCTAAGGGAAGAAAGTTCTTCTACTGGGTCTGCAAGATTCATGGAAGCTGCTATCAGGGCTGCCGCTAGGCCAAACACTAAGGATGATGAGTTGAGGGCAGTCAGGATAAGCTACTTGTAGACTAGGAACTATGATATTAATAATATCATCTCCCCCCTTAGATGAATTAAATGACCTGGCTGACATGGAATTGTCAATGGAAAGAAAGGAGGCAGAGGATGCAAGATTACTTCATCAAATTAAAGAAGAGAGAATAAAGAAAAGACTCTACAAGCATGTGCCTACCTTATCCAAGTTCAAGAAAGTCCTGTACAAGATGATATGGCTCCACAAGAACCTTAGGTAGATAAAGAAACTGATAGGATCAAAATGATCAATTACCTGAGTGCCACATGCCTCTATCAGGCAGATGCACTTCTTCCGTTACCCTTTGAATACATGAGTTTGAGTATCTCAAACAACTTGAACTTGAAGTAACCAAAGAAAGAAAAATCACAAAGAAGAGGTTGAGGGAAGAGGCTACAAAGTCAAGAGCCATCATCCAGAAGAGTATGAAGAAGTCTGCTGATAGGCAGAGGATGATGAGCTTCTTGAAGCTGTATGGATTCTCCGAAAGGAGACTTGACCGCATGTCTATATCCATTATGGATGAGCATATAAGGGTGATCAAATAAAAGATTCAAAGAGGAGAACTAGTTGACTTACACTCCCACCAAGTCAGGTGCCTCAAGAAGCGGAGGTTAAGGTTGAATCATTTGAGACAACACAACCTGAAGCTCCTGCTGAGCATCAGCAGGCTTTTACTTCTGATCCACAGCAGGGTTTTGTCCCCTCTCATTCTGAACCTGTGAGGGAGAAGACCCAACTGAGAAAGACAAAGAAGATCAACAAGGTGTTGCAAGCCAATCTTCTCAGTTAAAAGGTTCAAAAAAGAGAAAAAAGGATGACTTCTAAACTAATGCCAAAGAAGAAGAAGAAAGAGGCATACATCTCCAAACCTTAGGATAAGTCAGAACATCCTGAGGATGTGAAACAAGAGGAAGCTACACCAACTCCAATTCATGTAGCTCCTCTAGCATCAGGAAGACCAATATTGTCCTCGACATACACTACAAATCCAGAAAGATGGCATGTCATCAGAGGTCAAGGTGTTAAAGATGTCTACACATGGCAAGACATGTTTAATCTACCGCTCCATGATCTCTTTGATATGAGAAGACAACTATGAGAGTTTGAGTGATCCTAATAATCTTATGAAGAAAGGGATGGTCATTATCATGATGAGGAGTGTTGATATCTAAAGTCTGTTGGGGATCGAAGATCTAGTTTGATCAATTAGGTTATAATATGCAGCGGAATAGTACTAAAATTAGACGAAATTTAAGCAAGAATAATAAGAATATTCAATCAAACAGTGACGGTTATATAGAGAGAGTTTTCTGCAAAAGATAATATATTCATTCACTCGCAAGCTTTGGCACTTTACAAATTAGGTCAACATTCCTTTTATAGAGGAATGTGACGTCAGCAGATGTCACCTGATAGTGACATCTAACTGATTATTCAAACAGCTGAAACTAACAGAAAACTACTGAAGATGTCCAAAACAGCTGAGGACATCTTACAATAAACGCTAAGTACTAGCTAATTCTATAACTACTGAACTACAACAAC
>BJCM01265740.1:0-11594 GCA_018326385.1 Flaveria bidentis | reverse complement strand
AATATTTCAGATTATGAATCATATTATTAGGGCTTTTATCCGCTGCGTTTTCATGTTTAAAATGGTTAAACAACTTTGATTTTGGTCCATCAAACCCATCAATCAAATCCCATATGAACTAGGATGCTTAGTTCATGGATTGGTGAGAGGCCTGCGATTCAATTACTCAAGATTTGTGTTCACCAATCTGATTGGGAATCTTCAAAGGGAGACATTCTTTATGTATCCCCGATTCATTCAACACATAATCAATGTGAGTTGGACCAGAGTATGCTTGTCTTTGCAGCTGCTCTAACTGTCCCTCACATGAGGCCCACCATCTTTAAGACTTTGAAGAAGGTGTCCACCAACTCCACTGGAAGGTACACTACTCTGATTCCAGGTATGATTGAGTGCATAGCTCCTGGTGACATCCCTGTTCACCCCACAGGTGATGAACCCACACCAGCATCCTCCACCACATGCCAACACTGCCCTCTCCAACCATCACCATCACATACCAAAGACGCCCCAAACGAACCCTTGTTCAATCTACTCTAATTGAACAAGCCCCTCCTGTTCAATCCAAAAAGACTAGAGTTGAAACATAGGCTCCCACTCAGTCTGAGGTCTCTCCATCCTTCTCTTTTGACCTCAATATGGGTTTTGAGTCTCCTCAGTCTCAAACCCAGGAGCCCGACACCCAAACCAATAGCCCTCAGAATGAGTATTTACATTCTTCTGAGCAGCCAACCAGGGACAATCCCACCAAAGGCTCAATGCCTGTAGACTTTGACTAAGGTCCCGGGTTAGTAGGCTTAACCTCCCTATCTTTTACTAACCTTCTCTTCAGAACTGATGAAGAGATAACATCTCTCCACGGCAATGAAGTTGATCTACAACACCCTCTCCAGGATCAACAGAGCCCAGAGAAATCCCTTATCTCTAGCCCCCATCAACAACCCATAACTGAGGTGAGTCCCACTGATATGGAGGGGACTCATGCAGATTTAGTTGCCACTACAGAAGGTGCCTTAATGGAACTTATGGACAGTGGTAACATATCTCAGACTGAATCTGTGGCAACCGAGAATTTTGATGACTCTGAAAGAGACATTATTACGCACGGGAAACCAGGGTGCCAAGAAACCACATCTGGTGGTGAGGCTGAACATACTAGGTATGTTACCTCATCTCCCCATGATTCTTCAAAAGAAGATGAGGGAAACATGCAACTCCTCATTAAAGACCTTCTATCTAAAGTCTTAAACCTTGAATCCTTGGTTAGGAATTTAGAAGAACAGTCCACCACTCAGCAACTTGAGATTGACAATTTCAAGGCTAAACTAGCTGAGAAACAGACAGAGAGATCTGTTAGGCATGTACCTGTTCAGGTCTGATTGACTTCTTCCTCTAGCTCATCTAGCTCTCAAGATGATGCTACTAAAAAGGGGGAGAATGTTCAGAGACAAACATCTGAGGAACCATAGAACCAATCTTCAACTTCAACATCTTCTACTCCTATCATCACTATGTCTGAGCCATCTCAAGTTATCCTTCAGATTGATTCAAAGAGGATCAATGCTCTCTACAAACTCTTCACCAAGTTTCTGTTGAGATCCTCCACTGATCAGCCAAGCCTTGATGCTGCAATGATTTACTTCGGTGCTAAAGAGCTTTAAAGGCTTACTACACCTTCTACCACTGTGGAAGAAGTTGGTCAACCTAAGGTCCACATGGAACCTAAGATTCAATTTGAAGGGGAAATGGGGACTAATGGACCAGCAACTGAAATAGTTGGGACAGAATCTGCATCTCTTCCAATTTCCGAAGCTGAAGTTAAAGCCTCGGAAGAACAAGCTGAATCTTTCGAAGCTGAAATGGAAGCTGCGGAAGGACTGTTCAAAATGTTTGAGGAACTAATCATCACAGATGCAATCCTTGAAATGACATATGAGGTGAATAGTGAGGACTTTCTGAATCTACCTCCATCCCAGACACCCTCTCTGCCTCTCTCATAATCAGAATCCACTCTCCAAGAACCACCACAGTCAGGCTCTTCAAAAGATAAAAGGAAAAGAAAGATGACTGCGGAAGAGCTTCAGGAAGAGGAGAAGATTGAGAAACTAGAGAAGAAAGGAAGACTTCCAACTGAAAAATTGCTAGTAGCTAGTCCAAAAGCAGCTGCAGCCAATCAGGAGGTTGTCAACAACAAGAAGAGAGAAGAGATCATTGACCAGCTTATCAAATTGGGAGCTGCCAATGAAGAAACACTCCTACTACCACTAGAGGAGTTGGTGAATCTGGAGAAGGCAACCTGGCTGAAACTTGAAGAAGAATCTAGGTTGGCCTTGGATAAAGTAAAAGAAGAACAGAAGGAAGCTGAATTGCATCTGAGGAGAGACATGATAAATTTCCTAATCTCTAGAGGCTTTAATCTTCAAGAACTCTCTCCACACAATGCTGAGACGATCCTCTGGCTCTACAACAAAGAGCAGGATCAAATGGAGAAAGAAAGAAGAAAGGCTACAAGATAAAAGACAAAGGAGAAGAAGAAGAAGGAGGAAGAAGCTAGGGTCACTGCAACCAGGAAGCTCAGTGAAAAGGCCTGGATGAAAGACTATCTTCGGGCCCATTCCTACTCTGGAAGGCAGGTGGGTCCCATGTCTGAGAAGACACTCTAACGGATTGTCAGTGAAATCAAGGCTGACATCCGGTTGGGAAAGAGAAAAGAGATGTACAGAAGGGTAAAGGGGATGACCTTCACTCCAACCACCCAACCACAACCTGAACACTCACCCTTACCTTTCACCATCAAAACCGAGCCTTTCACCCCTGAACCCACATCGTTACCCACATCCACTCCCTCACCTTAACCACCTAAACTTCCCATCCTTCAACCTAAAACACTCCCCAGAACCTCTGAACCTCAACCTACCCAACAACCATCCAAGCCATCCCCTCAGCCTTCTCAAAATATCTCTCTTAAGGAGTTCAAGGCAATCAAGACGAAGCTCGCCAAACTACTCTGAGCGAAGTCTCATGTGAAGAAGACTCTGTCAACATCACCTATGTTGATGGATCTTCATGTTCCCTCACAAGAGATAAATTCCTTGATTTGCCTAGAGGAACATTGGACCAGGCTGCTAGAATTCTAGGCCTCAACTCGGATTCATTAAATGATGGAGAGAATAAACATAGAAGGAAACTTGTGACTCTACTGGATACAAAGAAAGAGGACAATATTTCTAATCAGTCTCTTGTGCCTAGAAAGAAAATAATCTAGTGGAGGTTCGATGAAACTTCTCACCACTTTGTTATGGAAAGGGAGAATGGCGAAGTCAACAGACTTAATGCAACCTCTCTGCTACACTTTAGTAGGTTTGATATTGCTGAGTTAATAGAGAAGCCATTCTCCAACCCCTCCAACTCTGAAACTGCTGCACTCATCAGAAATCACCTCAACAGTCTTCATCTAGCCGAGCTAACTGCAAAAGCTAAGATTGAAGAAGAGTTGAAGTTGAGAAGACAGGAAGTCAAGGAAAGATCTCCCACCAAGGGCGCTACCTTCCTACAGATGATGGAGGGTCAAGAATTGGAACCTATAGTTAGATGGGAATATGATTACAGTTCCCATCAACTAACTCTTTTCAGAGGGCAACAACAGAGGGTACATATCATCCAAGGTGACAGACTGGACTTCCTGTCTACCAAGGATTTTTACAAACTTCTCAGCACCATATCAGGGAAGAACAAGGAAACATATAAATATCTACTCTCCTTGGTGCTGAAAGTTTTGAGAAACAGACACAAGTGAAGTTTTGGTAGCATCAGCCTAGGGGGAGTTTGTTGGATCAAGAAGAAGGCTTGTGCAACCAAAACCAATTCATTTAGACAATTTTGGTACTACATGCAAGGGCTTCCGAAGCTTAGCATGGAACTTCCGAAGGTTGTAGAGTTCTTCTGAAGACAAAGTGAAAGATCAACTTCCGAAGACAGAAATCTACTTCCGACATTAAGAGCATGCTTTCGAAGATCAAGTCTTAAAGGAAAAATCACAAGACTACTTCCGAAGTATAAAGAAAAGAAGAAGTTCCCAAGCATTAGAAGAAGCAGCCTCTTCCAAAGTATAAATGGCTTCGGAAGTACTTGTTCTTCCGAAGCCAGTTAACCTTCGGAAGACACTGCTATGAACCAGTGGACACAAGTATGGTCTATGACACTCTGCTGTAGACCTATGATAATGCATGGTTTCTTCCTAAAAAGCCATGTAGTTGACCATACTTTATTCCACTATTCACCTTTTATGATAGTACATGTTACCAACTTTAGCTTGTGACAAAAGGTAAGTCAGGGATATGTCCTGACTACTATATCTCAGATAAGACTTTATCTGAGATACCTTAAACTATAGTCTTGTAGTATAGGCTTTAGTTATAGGATCCTAGCTGGCATCAAAGTATATCCGGCTATAGGTAATATTATATATAGGTTCTCATTGTAACTCATTCCATACTGCTTGTAAGAGTGTTGTAATACTTGAGTTGAGAAGCAATATATAAAAGTACCTTGAAAATTACTTCTTGTGTTCCTTATTACTTGCTATATTATGATCAACTCTTATTGACTCTATCTTTATCCGAGTGTTGTTCAAATTGAGTTTGAGAGAAAAGCTAAGTGTTAAGTGACCTTAACCGATCCTGCATTTAGTTTTGTAATATTAATTTAAGTGTTGGGCGTTTCAAGTTAACATCATACGCCTGAACAGTGTCCAAGCGCCTGAAAAAACAGTGCTCATGCACCTAAACAATGCTCATGCACCTGAACAGTGCTCATATGCCTCAATAGTGCTCGGGATGAGATGAGATGAGAAAATATAAAACATGAATAGAGCCAAGCTTGGGATGAGATGAGAAAAAAAATTATTAACTAACTTCTTAATTTGATCCTCTTCTTAAAAGAGTTTAAATATATAAATTATTCTATTACTTGGATTCCACCGGAACTTAAATATATTTAAATTTTTGCTTGAAGTCCATTAGCAAAATACATACTCTCTCTTTCTCTCTCCGTTCACCACCACCATTAATCTCCAATCACTCTTGCAATCTGGTCACCATCGCCACCCATATCCAACTGGTGTAAGAATCCTCGCCCACCACCACCACAACTAACGTAGAGCTACCACAACACCACCATCATCAATACAACAACCACCGCGACACCATCACTACAAGAACCATCTCAACATGACCACCACCACAACCATCACACCACCACGACCATAGTTGATCAGGAGAGAAGAATCAAGATTCCGAGTGACGCTCGAAAAGAAAAGTAAGATGCTGAAAACATATATGAGTTAAACGAAGAGGGAGACATAGAGCTGAGTTAAACAGATCTGATGCAACATGACCACCACCACAACCATCGCACCACCACGACCATAGCTCCGACAGTGGCGGGTCTCACGATCCATCCATCCATCATATAATAGCAATCGTTGCATCACCGATCTGTACTTCAAGTTTTATCACTTGTACTTTCATGGTTGTGCTTTTGAGAATCGTACACAATGCTTTGTTGTTGGGACGATGAAACTGTAGCCACCATGTGCTTTTGAGACTTGAGTTTTCAAAGCTGTACATTATGCTTTGCCTTTGGTACCGTGGCATTGTAGCCACCGACCAATGATATTAATATGTATTATAATACTTTGGTGTAAAATATTATTAAAATAAATTAATTTATTTTTTAACGGTTTAGTGACCATTCAATGGTCACAAAGCAACGGCTCCCTTCAGCTTGTACCACTCAAATTGAAGTATCAGAATACAACAAACCAAGGGTTGGCAGCAGTGTTGTTGTCTAACTCGATCTACCCGGGTTTAGGGTTACCCTGAGTACCCCTACCCACTTTAGTTTCATGAAATCCACATTATTATTTTTCTTTGGGTTATTTGTTTAGAATAGTATGTAGAAGAGTAGGTCCATTTTTTCTTCCTAAGACCATCACAAATGGTGAAATAAAAAAAGACGAAAAAAACATTGCTAGTCAGCAGCCACATCAAAAATCACCCATTCTTCCAAAACCTAAAAAACCTCTTCAATAGTAAAATTTAGAAATATCTAAAAATATTACCACATCATTATTACCTTTTACATTTATATTTAGGTGGTAGGAGAGTCATTTTACGTGCGTCAACATGACAATCATAGTTTGAGAAAAAAATACCTCAAGCCTAAAAGAAACCCGTGGAAAGGCACGGTTTAATATCTAGTTATACTATATATTAAACATGTTGGCCAGTTACTACATGGTAGATTTGGATTTTCCTATTTTTGACACAAAAGCTTCTAAGTTCTCAAGTTGACCACATGATACTATGTTAAGTGGTTAAAATGTGTGTTACTACCACTGTTTTCCCTTACCACACGTCTTTTTCATGTGAATGAACCACTTGCTCTTTCCATAAAAGTAGAAGATTGCCTAAAACAAATGAACAAAGAGATATGCTGGATAGGATTTCAAACGCCAACACCTGTCGTGGGAATGCCACGTTATCTGCTTGACAATTTTCAAATTCAAACGAGAAGCATGTCGATGATCTAATTACTTCCTGTGAGTTAATTAATTTGTGTTCTTCTACCTATTCATAAATTTTTTATAGCTTCTTTACAAACCCAAATTGATGAACAACTTTAACATGAGCGATATTTGTTTTTTTGAGCTTATTATGGGTTTATGGTAGTCCTCGCTTGAAACTGAGGAAACAACAATTTTATCATAGTTGTTAGGTTGCATGCCAATGTGACTTGCTTAATTTGTTTTTGATTGATTTTATTAGTTGTTCATACTAAGAGATTGACGCTTTAAATCTTGATTAGGTGAAATATTATTCATATGCAGAATAACACACTTTCCTTTAGTTATAACCGAGGAATGTTATATTGACTTTAATCCTTTAGTTGCATATTTGTTCTAAGTCTTCGATGCTAAAGTGATGCATTTCCTTTTAGTTATAACTAAAGGAATGTTATAGTTTTACAAGTTCAAACAAGTTTTCTTAATTATGTTTTAGTTCTCGCACGTTTGAACCACATCTGCCCAAACATTTTGCTAAAAAGAAATTAGAAAACTAATTTTTGCAGGTGGAAGCTACAAATGAAACATAAATGAAACATAAATGAAACATATATGTCTGTTGTTGGAGAATGTGTTAGACCTACTTAGCAACTTATTCTTCTATATGTACTAGTTTTGTAGTTTCTTTATTCTTATTGTATGTATGTGTATATTTTTTTCTATTTATTGATCATCCTTTCATTGTGGGAGTTATTCCAAATCATAACATTTACATGGTATCATAGTGACATCCAATCCTCTCCCCTCTTTTTACTTCCCTTCTTCTCCCTTTCTCTTCCCTTAGCCACTCGTCTTCTTCTTCCTTTCATCTTCTATCATGGTTTCTTCCACATCCGATGGCACCCTTAATCTCAACATTATCCTTCACAGGATCACTGTTAAACTCTCCTCCATCAATCATCTTCATTGGAAGAATCAAATGTTACCCCTTCTCTCATTTCAAAATTATTGTCACATGTCGATGACACCTCCTCGCCACCATCCCCTATCATTCTCCGGGATGATAAACCCACCCCTAATCCACTATTCGAGTCTTGGAAGTTAGCCGATCATAAAGGCATTATTCTATTGCATGCTTCACTGTCCGAAGAAGCTCTATTTGAGGTAATTGGTCTCCCCACCGCTCGAGACACATGGGTAGCCCTTGATGCCGCCTACAGCAACACGTCCATTGAACGTGTCCAAAACCTTGGTGATCAACTTCGCTTAACCGTCAAAGGTTCCTCTTCGGTGGCGAACTTCGATTGAAAATTTAAGAATATTTGTGATCAACTATCCACTATTGGCCATTTGGTTGATGACACAGACAAGCTCCAATGGTTTCTATGCAGTCTTGGTCCTACCTTTGAAACATTCTCGACCACATTCCGCAACTCAAAGCCTGCTCCTACCTTTCATGATTTAGTTGTTCAAGCGGAGAATCATGAGTTATTCCTTCGCTCAATCCATGGATCGGCCACTCCGCCTGCTGCATTTTCTGTAACTTCTCATGTTATTACTACTGAAAATCATGGTGGTCGATCCAACCATGGTGGCATGTCTACTGGTCATGGTCGTGGCAGGCGGCCACCTCACTGCCAATTATGTCGCACCCAAGGGCACTATGCCAATGCTTTCCCCTCATTGGCCACCTTTGCCTCCAAGTCAACTACCAACAATGCGGATTTAGCCTCGGATTTTCATGCCCAGTGTCACGTTACTTCTTCGACCTTGACTGGTTTGTTGATTCGAGTGCGACGAACCATATGGCAGGCTCTCTTAATAATGTTCATCATGCCTCACTAGTTGCGGGTGATGTGAAAGTCACCTTTGGAAATAGTAAAACCCTTCCTGTTACTCATATTGGTTATGCCATTGTTGCTAATAATATACCTTTGCACAATGTTTTGGTGGTGCCTAACCTTCTGAAAATCCTTTTTATCTATTAGTAAATTGACTTCTTACCATAACTTGGATGTGGTGCTTTCCCATCAGAATTTTTTCATACAGGACCGGATGACAAAACAAATCGTGGCCTAGGGCAAAAGTGACAACAGTCTCTATCTTTTACTACCGGATCATCAAGCTTTTACAGCCAAGTCTACCTTGTCTTCCAAAGCCTCTTTTGAGTTGTGACATCTTTGCTTGGGTCACGTGATCAGGTTGCATTTCCGTAACATCTATTTTACTAAAACCAGGATTATGTGAGTTTTATGAACAATCTAAGGGACATCATTTATCTTTTGAATTAAATAACAAATGATCCTTGCACCCGTTGGACTTAGTCCTTTGTGATCTTTGAGGACCATTACCTGTTACGTATCTTGATAACAATAAATATTATTTTGTGTTTATTGATGACCACTCAAAGTTCAATTGATTCTATCCATTAAGATCTAAATCTGATTCTAATAGGTTCTACCAGTGTTTGTGTGTTGGGACCGTGTATGTACGGAGTACTAACTGATTCTGCATGAAACCAGATCAAATAGTGCGGAATCCTATTTGATCTGGTTTCACGCAGAATCAGTTAGTACTCCGTACGTACATGGTCCCAACAAGTGGTATCAGATCCTTGGCTCTTGATTTTGCATGGATTCGATTAGTTTTGGTGTTAAAACCTACGTTTTAAATCAAAAGAGTCACCACTTTGCTTCAAAAGGAGTTTTCGACATTTGCATGCATTAAAGTCTTAGTTTTTCCTTATACGGTAGATTAGGGTTCCTGGGAAACTTGTATTTTGTGTCAAAGTGTCAAAATATTCAATTTTACAAACACAACAGCCTTCAGATGCACAATTGGTCCATTTGTACGATTGAACTTAATCGTATACTCCATCCGCACGACTGAACTTAGTCGTATCCCTCATTCGCACGACTGAACAACTCCAGTCGTTTGATTCCAATCGTCTTGTTCATACGCACGACTGAATTTAATCACACGATTAAATTCATTTGCATCCTTCATTCGCACGAGTGATCCATACTCATAGCCCATTTGCACGACTGAAACTGTCCTGTTCTAAAAGTACCAAGTTTAAAATAATGGAAGATCAATTTGCTGCATTTACTACCGGAAAGGACTCTCGTATCCAGAACCTTCTACTTCTGGAGAATGAGATTGGCAATCATAATAAACCGCCAAAGCTGTTAACGTTAAATATCCACAGTTGAAACATCGGTTTGAAATCTGTAGACCCAAATCTTTGGACATCCATTGAGTCTGGTTATACAGTACCAGCCAGTGCTAATTATAAGGCACCATTCCCTGGACGCTTACAGTTAGTTAATCATTGCACATAAAACATATAACTTTACATTTAACATTCATAAACATTGCAGTGGAACATTAAAATAACTTTTCGTTTCCTTATAAATACTTTTGCAAGTTAATACAATCGTTTATTTCAAAACATCGTTTGTTCGCATTACAATGCAAAAACATTAAACAAAAGAATGCCATCCCAAAAGAGCTGAGTAGCCATCCCGTGCCATCCTCAGCAACATTACCTGCCAACTGGAAACACACAAAAGTCAGCGTTACTGAGTGAGTTCTAGTTTTATAATAAAACATACTTTAACTTTCATTTAAAACCATTCTTTACTTTCATATATGACCATGCACTATACAAACACATAGATAATATCTTTATTATCTTCATTATTCGTTCGTTCAATCCGTTCATTTGTTATTAATCTTTATTTCCATTCGGACCAATGCTACGTGCTTCACTCCACCGTCATGCATAAAGCCGGTACTAGGCCTGAGGTCTTTCATAGACCCCGAACATTGTGCACGAAGCTGACTCCAGTACCTAGGGTAAGAGGCAAGGGTCCCATACATATGGTCAATCACAAGGATTTGACCCCTGTGTGCATCCTTCTGGGGTAATCAACCCGCACATAGTTGAGCTAACACCCTTCATTGGGTGTGAACCTCTAGGAATATGCTTAATCACACAGATTAAGCCCCAATGTGCATCCTTCTTGGGTAGCTAACCCGCACACGGTTGAGCTAACACCCTTCATTGGGTGTGAACCTCCATACATTTGCTTGCAAGACTTTCTTATGTTCGTTCATTCATTAATGCATGCATTCTTCATTTCGTTCCTATTTTTGTTATCTTCCACTTTACGTTACATAATTCTTTTATTTCATTCATTAACATTCCACGTAAAGCCAAGGGAAAATAATCATACATAATCGTAAGGAACATCAACATACACAGTCAACATTATCATACAGGGCATCATCATATATACATAACATACATGATGCACAATCATACAACATCATACATCATCATCAATCATGCCCAACATAACCTCTATGGCCTCAAAAGTCGTCTACTTGAACCCCGGAAACCTTCCACGTCAAAACTTACATCTGCACTTTCCCTCAAAAGTCAGTAAATAAACTATATTCCCTCGGGTACACAAGCCCTACTTGGGCATATGGGCACCCTTCAGTTGCATGGCCTCCCATGCGACTGAACACCATGAGGATGAACACCAGGCGAATGGGCCCTATGCTAATGGACCCAATGCGGATGAAACCAATGCGGATGAACACAATGCGTATGAACCCCATGCGAATGGACTGTAACGCCCCGAGTAATGTCTAAGCGAGCCAAATAATAATAATGGGCTTAGACGAGATCATTTAATGAAAATAAGATGGATATGGGTTATAGACCGAGTTAACTCTTTGGGTTATGTGTTTGTCGAGTTTAAGGTCCCGAGAACGCCTGGTATATATAAACGAATCAGCAGGAGCAGCTCTCATTTGCAACTCAACACTCTAGTTCTAGAGAGAGAGAGAGAGTAGAAAAAGAAAGTAGAGAGAATTGACGATTTAAGGCTCAGTTGATCTCGGGATTGAAGATCAGTGTTCGTGGGCATCCAAACAACAAGAAAACACCACGAATCCAGGTAAGAAACATCATTTAATCGTTCCTTTTGATGTAAACCCGGATTCTAGGTTTGGGGTT
>BJCM01265735.1:0-27920 GCA_018326385.1 Flaveria bidentis | reverse complement strand
TTATGATGTAATCTAAAAAATAGATATAAAAAGATCTAGAAAATAGAGAAACTCGAAAAAAATGAAAAATGTAAGCTATTCCAAAATTTACTCCTCTGAACACTTTTCTTGCATAAAACATTGATGTCTTGCCCTCCTTCGATCAATGGCCTAAAATCACTTGTACAATTTGTATGATTTTGGGCTTTGTATTTAAACTCTCCATTTCTATGTATGTGTATAATTAGAGAATGGTTAAATACAAATGGCTTTTATCTTAGAAAGTGTATAAAACTAATCAAGGAAATCATTATAAACAATGACAAAATAACACAATGTCTCATTGTGTTTTTTTATCGTTATTATGTTATGAGTTTTAAAAAAATACATTAGTGAAATAATATAATTGTGTACTTGTAATTATAAAACACAATAATATATAACATAAGTTTATATAATTATTAAAAACTAAATGATCAAAATAACATATTGTGTTATTTTTAATACTATGAGTTTGAGATATATATTGATCACGTGTCAAACACACAATATTTACTAGGATTTTTAGATTAAATATATATTTTACTATTACCCTACATTAATTATATATATAAATCTCGTAATAATCATAGAACTTAAAATAATTATATACCTTGTTAACTTTCACGTTTTTAGCCTGAATCAAACTAAATATAGCGAATAATGTGAGTTGACAAGTATTAACGGGGTGAGGTGGAAATACAGATGGAAGCTTTAACATCTTACTATTTTTCGACTGATGACGTCATTGGCTTTATTACAAATTGTTGATGCTTCTCTTTCACTTTAATTAAAAAATGTTTCTAATATAGAGATACCTACTCAAATAAATCTGACACTTTCTATACGTCACATAAGTTCATACATCTATACGCGACGTATAGGGTCGAATACACTGAAAACGAAGAAAATTCAAGTGGGTTGTCAGAAAGCTATACGCCCCATATAACACTATATGACCCCTTATACAACACTTATAGGGCTATACAATCCGTAAAATGAATTTCCACACTGACTACGAGAAAAAATTCAAGGGGCTGTCAGAATGCTATATGGCACATATAGCCCTATACGACACGTATAGCTCTATGCAATCCTCCTTATACGATGCGTATGTGGCTATACGACATGTATAGAATATTTGTGGTGTTGATTTAAAATATTTAGATTCCTATTTAATCGGACCCTTAAAAAATAGTACTGTAAAACTTGAATAGTTATTATAGTGTGTGTATATAAATATAGGTTATTTAATTATTATATAAGTTTAATAAGTATTTTTATAATTTGAGTAATTATTATAACACATATATATAAACCTAGGTTGCATAATTACAAATATAAATTATATAGTTATCTTATATATAACTTAAATAATTATATACCTTATTTTTTTTGAACGGCAAAACTAAATCTACTCTAATCAATCAAAATAACTATTAGCCATATAACTATGTTTTAACATGTTCACATCATCGCCACTTTGTCTCTATCTTGGAATGTCTATGTGTTAACACCACAATAAATTATAATTTTAGTAAAAATCTTGACTTAAAAAAAGTTTAACTTTTTAATAACTTTCATTTAATATCATACTAATCAAGATAAATTATATCTAAAATAAATAAAAATATAAAATACTTTAATGAGATTTAATTTTTTAAAATATAATTTAACTTGTAACTAATCATTATTAAAACTAAAAAACTTTAAAAATATATAAATAAAGAGGTTTATAGCAATGTTTTGGAGACTGGATTGGACCGGCTAGTCCGACCGGTTCGATCGGGGATCGGTCCAGTGACCGGTCCGGTCTGCTATGATTCGATATTAGGGGATTGGACCGGCTAATCCGACCTGTTTTTGGTTTTTTTAATTTTGATGGGTAAAAACGTTGTATTAAACCATAAATTAATACGTTGGATATACAAATATAGTTAAATTTTATATATAACTATAAAATACATATATAAATTATATATGAATTACTTATATTTAATTACATATTTAAATATAGTTAAATCCGGTCTAATCGGTCCGACCGGTTCGACCACCAAACCAGTAAGGCGTCCGGTTCGACGTCTAATCCGGTTTCGAAAACATCGGTTTATAAATATCTATGAATAATAAATCCTTTTATACTATTTTTATAATTTTAATATGTTTGTTATACATAATAATATCATTGATATGTAATCATAACATATATAAGATTATATATATATATATATATATTCTATTATATAATTTTTTATTTTAACACGTGCCACAAATGAGAATCTAATAAATAAATATAGTAAAAAAAATACTTAATTTACTTTCACGTTTTTCGCATGGATCAAATACTCTAAATATAGCAAATAATGTGAGTGACAAGTATTTAAGGGATGAGGTGGAAATACAGATGGGCCTTTAACATTTTACTATTTTTCAAATAATGATGTTCATTGGTTTTATTACAAATTAATGATTAATGATGTCGTATCTCTTTTATTTTAAGAGGTATTTATTGATACATTCAATTTATTTTATTTTTTTTATTTTTTTCTACACATATATATAGATACATGGAAAGAAATATAGACAATAGGGTGTCTCAATAACATGGAGTGTTTGTATAACCAACCTTATTTTAATTACACATTCGATAATGTTTTAGAAAAAGTTATTATTTTATAAAAAATATTTTTTAGAAATAATATTAATAAAAAACTATATTTAATCTAAAAAATAATTAATTAATAATATTATTAATTAATGTAAATATTTAATAGGAAAAAGAAACAAAAAAAATTTTGGTAATAAAAATTTGATGTTGTCACGTGTCATCTTAATAAACTTTTTATTAGAGTAGCAAGATAATTTGACTCTTATAGTTTTATATTTAATCAGGGTCTGTAAGGTTTTGTATAAGGTTGATGCATCCAAAACATACAATAAAATTTAAAAGTTTATATTGCGTGCATGCACAAAAGTATTGAGTAGAATGATTTGGAAGTTTCACACTCTGCATTAGAAAATATTATAAGTATGAGATCTTCCGAAGTCAAGATCAACATCTTTTCGAAGCTTAAAGTGAAGTATTCCAAAGTTTCAAGGACAAAGTCTTTCGAAGCCAAGAAGTGAAGACATATTATCTTCCAAAGACTTTTGAAGACATGCTTTTATCTAATGTACTTTTTCCATAAAGCTGGACCACTTAAGTTCCGCTGCAACTCTGTTGACTCACCAACTTTCACAAGTTGGTGAAAGGTCCATGTTTTTGGTAATTATACATTGAGGTTTTAAGTCTTTTTCTTTTTACTTTATATATTTTACCATTTTTGTAATATATTAGGATATAAACTATAGCATGTCATAGTCACTAATCAAAAAACAATTTGTCGATATTCTGACTCTACATTGATTTTGTTGTTATCTAGATCATGTATCCACCTGACTTTCAAAGTATGATCGACTGTAGAATGTAGTATAAATATCTCAGGTCTTTGTAACTTATCTAATGCTTGTACACTTGTAAAAAACTTGAGAGCAACATACAACATCCTTAAAAACTAATTACTTGTGTTGTTCTGTTCTTGTTCTGTCTCATATTTACTTGTGCTCTAAGTGTCAATCTTTGGTTATCAAGTTTTCTATTCAATCTGTTAAGTATTATAGACAAACTCTTCTTATTGTGTGTTGTGTTGCAACCCCTTAAATGGTCCTACATGGTTTATGATTTTAATTTAAAATTTGTAATATATAATTTGTGTGCTAAACTGCTACTTAACATTTATCTACAATTGAATATTGACGGTCGACCAAGTACTGATCAACAACCTTGTGTTTTAATAGCTAATATTTTTAGAAGGATGGAAAACTTCATTTAATACACACAATTAATAAACTTACATATACATGCATTGATGATTTAGGTGGATTTATTTGTATACAAGGAATGCAAGTGAAAATCCCATTGATACTTATATACTTGTCAAAAGCATAATACTTATTTTTTTATTCTACTTTTTAAATTTAGCTATTAAACATTACTTGATAAAACTAAATTAGGTATGCTATTATTGGTTTATTTATTTGTATAAATTTACATCGTAAGTGATAAACGATACTAATTATAAAGTTCAATTAAGTAATTAACAAGAAGTAAATTGTATGTATTATCAGACACAATATACGTTGACATGTGTTGCAATACAACTTTTCTTATATTAATACATAAATGTCAGTTTTGTCTAAAATATATCTCTCAATTAACAGAATATAGACACTACTTGTTAGTTAAAAAGATATCATACACATATATAGTTATATAGTTATAAAGTAATAACTATAAAGGATATCAAATACATTTATAGTTATGTCTTTTTAATTAGAGTCTTGAGAGTATGTATTTAATTGTTTACAAATACTACGAATAATATGATCTGATTAATAACAACATCAGCAACTTCTATAAAAAATATAAAAATATTAAGTATAAACAAAAAATACATAAATGTGTGCATAAAGAAAGTGATATATATATATATATATATATATATATATATACATATATATATGAAAATAACTTGTACTGGTTTATAAAAAAAAAGATAAACATTATTATTATTATTTTATTTTTGGTTCTGTTTAAAAAGTACTTACAGAGTAAATCTTTTCAGTTATGCAGTTATTAATTATGTGTAAATTAGTATGTCTATTTAGAAATTAATATATCAATGATCATTAGCATAACTGGTTAAAGTGAGATACTCATGATTTGTAAATATAGTAGTGGTTATGGGTTCAAGTCTCACTCTGAGCAAAATGCTCAGAGTTGAGCCAGAGGTTTTCTCAATAATAAGTTTCCTCATCTGGGGGTTGGGGGTGCGGTCCCGACTGGGATACGGATAGGTCATCCCGATTAAGATAACACTTATCCTTCGAAACCGGGTCGTACATTTGCCATTCAAAAAAAAATTAGAAATTAATATCATATATGCAAAATGACTAATGTCTATCATATAATATTGAAGATATAACTACTCTAAATAGTATGTTTAGTTTTAACTACTACATAATAAAATTTGGAAAATAAGATTATTACATTTAACTGAGAGTCGTGCGAATACTTTAATTTTACCAACTAATAATGCTAAACAATTTAGTTTTCTTTCTTGTTTTATTATATGTATACAAATAGATATAAAAATTCCACATTTAAAATGTTAGAACTTCTAATGTGCTATAATTCATTATAGTTATAATAGTAAATATAAATAAACCTTTAATTTATTGTTAATTTTCGTTTATTTAAACCTTGTTAATTGTTATTAATAGAATTTCCGACATTTTTGAATTGGTTTAGAAAGTAGTCGTTGACATCTAAAGTATTATAAGAAAACAAATAAATAGTTTCAATAAATGTGTAAAAAACGTACTAAGAAAAGAATGAGAAGTTAACTTGGTCTAGCTAGTATAATCTTTGTTTAAGTTGTAGGATCCCGAGTTCGGATTGTTTAAGTCGTGTGAACCAAAACTCGACTTGTTTAAGTTATAATACATGAAGTGAATTTAATGCGTAAATAATTGTTGAGTGATTTTTATGTAAGCAAACCATAAAGTATTTTGGTTTTTTATATACAAAAAATGTTGAGAGACTTTCACGACAAAAAAAGTATGTTGGTATTTTACGTGAAAAATTTGAAAAAGAATTTTGTGAGAAAAAACTAAAAGTATGTTACGTTTTATGTTTTTTCCCTTTTTTAAATGAAGTAATTAAATTTATAGACACAATAATTAAAAAAGACATGAAACAATTTTCGTCAAAAATTATATAAATGTAATAGTTAATATTGACATGATAACACTACTACCGTGATTAATAGGAAGTTAACTATGGAATCTGGTATAATCTTTAATTGGATAATCGATGATCTAGGTTATATAGTAGGTTTTATGTGTTTGTTAGTAAACAAAACAATATTAACAACTACAAATATAATGATAGAGTGAGTTCTATAATTTACGAAAGCCATATATATGAAACTACACATTGTTGACTTTTAAGTTTTAATAATGACAACATAAAAAATGATTTTAGATTTTCAGTCAATAAACGAGATTCTTTTAGTCATGCAGTTTAAAAATCAACATAGCCATTGATTGTTAGTTTTCAGGAATATCAATTACGTCATCATTATATATGTTTTTCTTTATTTTAACTTTTAGAAAAATGAAACTTTTCATTTAAGATATATTTTTATCAAAGGATTTAGAGCAATATTTTTAAAACCAGACCGGATAATGAACCGGACGTATTATTGGTTCGCTGGTTGAACCGGTTTAATTGGTCGGATCGTATATACGAACCGAATAAAATTATAATTATGTTAATTACAGAAAAATAAAAAATATATAAAAAACCGGTTCAATCGGTCCGATTCCCGGCCCGACTGCTGGTTCGACCGGTTCAACCGGTCTGACCACTGGTTCAACGTTAAAACGGACCAGACTGGACCGGATTGAAGTCCGGTTCCCTCTCCAACTAGTCGGACCGGCCAGTCTGGTCCGGTTTTCAAAACCATGGACTTGAGTATGATCATCTAATATATATATATATATATATATATATATATATATAAATACAAATGTAAAACATATAAATCAACATGAAGTTCGTGAAGTGAAGATACGTAATAATGATGATAAAAGTAATAGTTGGTTGAAAACATTGCATAATAGAGATTTTTGTGTATATTAGTAATAGAATATATTGTATTTGACTATAAGAAGTATAAGGTTGTTTTGACACCAAATTGAGAAAAGTAATAAATAACTATATGTTCGGTTCTATAAAAATGTGTATTTTCTTGTGCTGCTTAATAAACCATTAGGATGTAATACATATATTTCAAACAACAAGTATATGCGAATGTATAATTACAAATTATAGTTACATATAATATGATATGTATGTAAATTACACATCATATGTACATAATTACACAACATATGTATAAATGATACATTATACGCGTATGTTTACACACCGGTATGTATATAGCCACACAACATATGTATATGTGCATTGTTAAATTAAGAGTATATAAATGTTTGTTTTAAATATCAATTAACTTATATAGTAATACTGTATTCAAATTAAAAACATTTTTTTTGTTTTTATGATGATTTTTAAAAAGTAATATATTCACATTTAAAAAATGAAAACAAGTAAAATAATGACACCTAATTTTTTTTACCCTTAGTCATAACTTAACTTTCAATTTATCATGCAATTAATTGTCTCAATCTCATCTTACATATTTGGTTTATCTTAGTTAATTTTAACGGTAGGTTAGTTGTTAATAAGTTAATAACCTCAAATTAGTAGTCATTAGCTTATCTGAGAGATTAAACCTATAAGTTTTATAACTTTCAAGAGAAATAAAACTTCTCACCTCTCACTTAAACTAGTAGACCAATATATCATTGGTATTGGTTTATCTTAGTTGACGATACCTAGATCAATATGCCTCCTATCAAGAAAACACTTTTTCATTCCATCCGGTTCACACACACGTATGAATCAATTGTCTCCGTAAGAACATTCTAATAATAAAGTGATGTAATACTAAATAAAATTAAGTTATGTGTTTAAGTCATGCATAGTGTATTTGTATGATTATAGAAGTACATTAGATGTAGAGTAGAATGTGTTTTCCATCAATATTATAATATAATTAAACTAATTAATTATAACTAATAAAGCTTCCGTTTAATTATATACATATGTTATTATATTGTTTTAAAAATCAATCTAACAGCTATTATGTATGATAATATAATATTATCTTCCTATTGTATAACGTGATTTTCGTATTATGCTTGTATCACACTAATTAAGTGATACTTATATCAGAATACTATAGTCAAATACACTATGTGGACTTTGTACGTATGATAGTATGATTGAAGTTACGAAATTAATATTACATAACATAGATATTACTCGATAAAAAAAACCAGTAGAGCGGAGCCGAGCTATAAAATCATGTGTATTTTAATATGTGTTTGTTTGACAAGTTTAAGATTATCAAATAATGATAAACTTAAATAACTTGATGTTACCAAACTACAAATATTTAAGAAAGAGAAATGTGAGATAAAGGTTGGGATATTTATATAGATCGACAAGTAAATACCTTATAATACATGTTCTTAGACTAAAAAGATTATAAGAACCAATTAATGAAGTTAAACTTAACCGAAGTTAACCTAATTACATTTTCAACGAGTTTACTACTAGTGAGTTGCACACATTATTTTTTGAAGTGATGTAGTTTTCATTTTAAATATTTTAATTGTATGATCATTTTTAAACACATATTCTTTTTCTATTATAAATTTCAATAAAAAGAAGCAACTTTAAATAGAAACATATAATTAATGAAAGCAAGAGTCTTTGATTATAATTTACCCATCTCTCTGTATGTTTAAAACCCGCTCCACGTACCCACTCACAAAAACACCTACACACATATGTGATAATTGGGGTTGGGATTACGTAAATTTGGAGTTAGAATGATGAAACGTTATTTGAGTTCTACGTTAGAGCATTGCTTATGACGGGTTGATGTAAATTATTTGTGGTGTATAATTAGTATTATGTTTGATTATTTTACGAGTTACTATTTTTAAAAAAATATATATATGGCGATCTCTTTTATTTTCTCAATCTTAGGGTTTACATTTTTTTATCATATCAACCGGCCACTTTGTGCGTATAATTTAAAGTCTTAAACTTTCCGGAATTTGAGCTATCTAGAGATCTTATGAGAGCACAATTTTCGTGGGAGTCCATCAAGTTAAATGGTCTACGATTAATCAACATCTCAACATCTAGTATAAATTCAAGAAATTATATTTTTAGTGGTATTCATCGCATTCATGTTATTCATATTAACTAGCTAGTGGTTAACTGGTGTATATGAGCTTAATTAGGTGATCTGCCAATCGTGATATACTCGAGATCGCTTGCTAAATCTCGAATTATGCATCATATAGTGAGTTCAAATCATATAGTGAGTTCAAGCTCAATCTTAAAATGAAGCTCATTTAATAAAATAGTTCAAGCTCGAAATTCACATATCATATAGGTATGTTGGAGAGACTGAACGAGCCTATTATAAAGAATAACTTATTTACTTAAAATATATATATTGTTTTCCAGTAGAATATTCCGTGATATATCTCCAACTAGGACCGAAACCCCCGAGCGTTGTCGCGGGATGATCTTTTTGTAACACTTTGAACCATATTAACACAAAAGAGTAAGAAATTATCAACATGTTTTAAGTATCGAAATGCCATAACATTTTTAAACATAAAAATACCGCGACGTCTTATGTCCCAAAGATTTTACAAGAAAGTAGTTTGGTTAAATATACATATACATATATATATATATATGTATATATATATGTATATATATATGTATATATATGTATATATATGTATATATATGTATATCTATATATCTATATATGTATATATATGTATGTATATATGTATGTATATATGTATGTATATATGTATGTACATATGTATGTATATATGTATCTATATATGTATGTATATATGTATGTATATATCTATGTATATATGTATATATATGTATATATATGTATATATATATGTATATATATGTATATATATATATATATGTATATATATATATATATACATACATAACATACGTGATATACCGACCAATTATTGTAACAAATGACATCTATCAATTTTCATAAAGTAACTTAAGTATAGTAAAACAAGCTAACAAAAATAATATTAATAATAATACAAATACTATTTGGTCAATTAAGTTAAATAAAAATATTTGTAATAAATTCAAAAATTTTTAAAAAGCCTATTATTGTGGCTATTTTGCAAACTATTAAATAACAGCGGTCAAAATATAAATCACACAAAGCTCATTGTGCACACCGACATGCATAAATAATATATAGTATAATATGTTATAAGAGAGATTTATCATATATGTGAAATCCTTGTAATTTGATTAGTCGATTATTGAGAATACCATAGAATTGACTTTGAAAATATATATATTTATTTTATATAGTGAATATGTAATCAGATGATAAATAAAATTACTTTATGAAAAGAATAACTATAATATAATATACACACATATGTATATAAATACAATTATTAGACATTTATTAAATAATAAATTAGTTGAACCAAATTCAAGCTTGAACAAGTCGAGTTCAAGCTTTATACATAAAGCTCAAAATGATACGAGTTCGAGCTTTTTTAAATTAACAAGCTCAAGTTGAACTTTATATGAGATGATCCGATTTGTTTTACACCTTTAATATAAACTATTCTACAAATATCACATAATGTTGATATTACCTAACATGATTTGCATATTAAAAAAAGTGAAGTCCGTTAAATTATAGCTTTCTCGTCTAAATGCATCACTATTTTTATTTAGTTAAAGTGTAATATTCTATATTGTTATAAATAGTGAAAATTAACATGTGACCAATTAAGTTTATAAAGATTAAACTCAAATTTATTTTTTGAATGAGATAAAGTTTTCTAACAAAAATTGCAAAGTAAAATCTATGCGGTTGTGAGTTGTAACTTAATAAAGCACACTAAATAGAGTAAACCGAAGTCGTCATCACCATCAACTTCTGTTTTTTAGTTATCAAAAATTTTATTATTTTTTCTTCTCTACATGCAATAAAGGTATTAATACCCTAAACAAATAAAGCTTGTCCAAATCAACCCTCGATGTTTGAAGCTCTTTATAGGACATTGACATCTACCTAGGATTGTAAACGAACCAAAAAGTTAAAAGGACCATTCATGGATCGTTTGATGGAAATTTCGTTTATGTTCGCTCGTTTAATAAATGAATGGAAGATAGATAAAAAATTTCAACTGTTTGAATAAACGAACGAAAATAAACAAAGACAACATTCATTCATTTATGTCCGCAACCTTCAGTAACGGTTTTTTGGTTTGTTCGTTTATGTCTGTTCATTTGAAGGATTTTATATCATATATGTTTTTTATTTGAATGGCTTAAATTTTTGAAAATATGAAACCCTAATTATCCTACACGACTTGGCCAACATACCTCATTTATGTTCGTGAATGCTCGGATGTGTTCATTTCTGTTTGTTTGCATTCATTACATAAAGCTAACGATTGAACACAACCGAACACAAACATGTTCAGTTTCTAAGAGAATGAACACGAATAAGAAATCTTATTCGGTAAATTTTCTTGAATAATCATGAACAAGATTATTTTGTTAATAAACGAATTCAACAAAAGTCTTATTTGTGTTCCTTCGATTTATTTACAACATTATGTTTACTTAAGAACCATTTGGTATACTTTAAATTGTTCTATTAAGAGGCTACTTTTGAATAGGTTAGATGTATATTGTTTTGGTTCACTTAATGTCACATCTTAATGATTCATGGAGCTTTTTCATGAAAAAGTTTCAAAAACATGTTGAATGATTATGAAGCTAGCTTTTATTCAGTAAGATATTTTAATAGCTCTGGATAAGGTTGACAAACAACCCCGAAGTTAGCAATCTAATCTATTGGGTTGGATTAAAACACATATTGTTGCTGAACTTATATTTTTGACCCTTGAACTTAATTAAAGTATCAACTCAATTAAACTATCATATATGATAGAGTATGATTATATGTCACTTTTTAAAAGTTGTTAGTTGAAACCAGTCAGTTACGAGGACAAGAAGGATCAGTTGAACTAATGTTGATCGTAATTTATGGATAAAGTCTGAAAGATAAAGTTTCATAACGACAAACATTAATTGTAGTCTAACATCACATTTGATGGCGGGTTCATAAAATTAAAAAGTATCGACGAATGACATTGTCCGTCAGACCATATCGTGAGCTGGACCAATCACACGACATGGCATGACATGCGCTAGACGCCTTTTTCACTACATTACACACATTCGATGAGCTAAAGTACAATTACATTGTTGAAACCTTAACCCTATAAATACTTGTCTCCACAAGGAAGGTAATCTAGCATCTCTCTCTTTATCAAGAGGCTTAACCGTCATAACAGTACAAATGCCCATTTCTTTTTCTCATATTATGACATCCGAACTTTCACACACACGATGAAATTCCATATTAAACAATCCAATATAACTATAACTGCAACACAATTAAACCCACAATATCCCTCTATGAATATTCAATTGGAAATCCTCCACATAACTCATAATCACAAATTTAAATATTACACCTATCCATATCACTACAATCAAACAAAACCTAAGAATGAAACAACACAAAAAGAACAAGGGACCAAAGTGAAAAATCATATCTTCAAAATCACACACATATGACTACATGAACAAAGAAATAAACCTATAGATACAAACTCATATATCTATATATATGTGTGTATATACACACAAGAAAGACAACAACAAACACACACAAGCGAAAGAAGCAGCTTCTGAATTCATTTCTTTTTCCCTGATAATACGAACCAAAGTCAAAACAATTTCACACACACAAACTTTCATCAACCTTTTCATCTCACAATCCCCAAGTTTTCCCCCAATTTCACCTTCAATTTCCGACACTTACACACTTCATCACCTTCACAAAACCCTTAATTCACTGCAAATTTCACTAAATCGGGTTGATTCCTTGAAGGGTTATCATTTAAATCAAGTTTAACACACAAAACCAATCACCGATCGCACAGTTTGTGCTTGTATCAGCAGAATTTCAATGGAAGACGATCGATCGTTGCCATTGCCGCTGGTGGGTGCACAAGCAGTTCATATGCCGGAATTCGACACGATTCCGGTGGAGAAATGGGTAGCCGGAGAAGCTCCGATCCGGCGAGTGTTGGATCGTGTACGTCCGACGGTGGATTCTGAAGATAAACGACACGATGTGACGGAGTTCATGCGGCAACTCATTATGTGTGTTGGTGGAGTTGAGGTTGATTTTCAATTTACTAAATTTTTCTTTTTTTGTTATCTTCTGCATGAACAAAGGTTGCTGGTGGGTGATTAGGATCCGGGTCGGGTCGGTTAAACCCGGATACGGGTTTGTGTCAATTTTTAAAATCTTTTTTGTGAAATTAATTTTAAATTAGTCAGTTTCTTGTCGGAGTCTTTTAATATTATTTGGTAAATTGATAATATTTTATTAAGTTTTTTTAAAATATTTTAAAATTGTAGAATGTAGAATTAGGGTTTTGATCGGTATACCCCATTGGACTTGATTATGTGGATCCGAATTGTGTAAAATCGGAGCTTTTGTGCGTGATGTTTTTGATCGGTGGGTTTTGGTAATTGTTGTGCATGTTGTTCATGATTATTATTACTTGCAACTTAATTTGAGGTTAAAGTTTTTATGATCGCTAGCTTTTGTTGACCATTTTGAATGTTGATGATATCATTGTTGTTACTGGATTTAGAGTTTTACGTTTGAATCTTTATTCTATTTTTAGTTTAGTGTTTCAGTATTTATTATATTTTATGAAAAATATTTCATGAACAGTGAGTGTGAATGGTGTTTTTTTAAAAGATTATGATCATATGATGATTATGTGGTTGGACTTTTGCTTAATTTGAAAAAATCTTAATCTTGTTATCCTTTTGGATGGGTGATGTTAAGTTTTTCATTTTTAAAACTTTTGAATCTGTAGCATGTATAGTAGATCAATAATAATGCCAAAGAAGTTAGTGTGAAGATTGAGAGTTAAATGAATGTGAATGAATGAAAATCGATATGTTCTGATGCATGTTCGATATGATTATATGCATAAGTGATATAATTTGGTGGTCAATATAGTATTTACCTTTGCAGATCTTAGACTCTTTTTCTGTTTCATCGTATAATGATTAACACATGATACAAGACCATTGTATGATATAAATGTCTTTTATGTTTCAACGTGTGAAGTGTCGATTCGAGTCTTTAGAATCAACTGTTTTATATTTCTCTCTGTGGATAATCTTGACTTTGAGATTTTGATTTATCCCCTTTTGGGACCATCGATCAAGCTATTTTCATCAATGAGCGGTAAGCGTGATCTCATTCATATTACTAAGATAGCATCTGTAATTGAAAGTTTTTGCAGGTATGGAACTTTTCTAGATCCCCTCTCTTTTGTGAAATATGTTTATTCATACCATGTTTGCTTCTGTACACATGATCGTAACTCCTTTCAAGTTCTTAGAGGCTAAAGTCTACTGTTTGTTCAAAAATTTATGTGAATTTGATCGTTCTTCGATTATGTTTTTTTGGGTATAATGAGCTTTGATAAGAAAAATTGTTATGTTTGATATTAATAGTCGGCTAACTAATCACTTATCTTTGAAAAATATTTCAAAAGGAGAATCGCCTTCATCATGAGGCTAAGATTCACTTACAAGTAACTAGTTTTACGTTGATGTTTAGTTGTATTGAGTGTTTCAAGTTATGTAATCCGGTACATGGTTGACATTTATGTTGATGTCAACCATGTAACGGTCATTGTAACTTGGGAAACTTGATACAACTAATTAGCGTCAATGATCACCCAAATTTATATCAAACATAACAATCATGATGTCATCAAATCTCAATATAGCAAACAAATCATAATAAAGAAAAGATCACTTCCACGAAAATGCATGAACAAGCGATAGAGTTTAGACGCGATCATGTGCATAATAAGTGTTCCATTAGGAGCTATGTTTAGTTGTGTGACGTTTCGAGTACTAGTTATGATAAGTTTACCTTTGATGTCATGTTATCATCATGTGTTGAATTAGTGTTTATTGGGAACTATGTTTATGTGACGTTCGAGTACTGGGTATGATATGTTGTCGTTTTATATATGTCATCTCATATCGTCACGCGTTGAAACATGTTTACCTTTTGCTGTCATCATGTTACATAGATCATCAACTAATATGATATGCATCATGAAGTGACCTGATTACTATTTGATTTCTTGTTATATGTAGCAGTATAGAGTTTCTTGCTATGAAAATCTTGAAAGAGCTGATTGTTTCGTTAATCAAATTTTCAATGCTCAATAAACTTTACTCTTGTAGGTTGTGCCGTATGGTTCTGTGCCACTCAAAACTTATCTCCCTCAGGGCGATATTGATCTTACGGCTGTTAGTATTATTGATTGGGATCGTGATTTGCCTCTTGAAGTTTATGATGTTCTTCTGGACGAGGAGCTGAATGGAAGCGATGAATACAAGATAACACAGATCAAATACATTGACGCGGAGGTTATCCTCATGATTATGCTCTTTATGATAATGAGAATTATAAGAACATAAGCCTCCTGTTAGCCTTAGATTGTTATACTTTTAAATAAATAACTAGTGTTATCTTGTTTGTTTTGATAATTTGTTGTTATGATGTTTCCAATGACAGGTTAAACTTGTGAAATGTATTGTCAACAACATCGTAATAGACATATCCTTTAATCAGTTGAGTGGACTTTGCGCACTGTGTTTTCTTGAGCAGGTATGATCGCGCTATATTTCCATATATATTCTGAAAAGCGCAACCTATTTTACGACCATTTTGATCGTTTTATCTTTATCAATGCAGGTGGATCGCCTTATCGGAAAAGATCATCTTTTCAAGCGCAGCATCATTTTGATAAAATCATGGTGTTACTATGAAAGTCGCATTCTTGGTGCAATTTATGGCCTCATATCTACATATGCGTTGGAAACTTTAGTCCTATACATATTCCTTATGTACGATGCATCTCTTACCAGCCCGCTAAAGGTATTCTTTACAAACCGCATGAAAAGAGGTCGGTTCTCTAGCTTGACATACGCTTACAAGTTTGTTTTTGTTTTCTTTTTGGTTATTTTTAGGTTCTTTACAGGTTCTTGCAGTATTACAGCAACTTTAACTGGGGTAAATATTGCATTAGCATCGATGGTCCTGTTCACATATCTACACTGCCCGACATATTTGGTAAGAAATAAACCGTTGAACTTGGTGTGTTCATTGCATTTAAACGTGACCACCTTATTACGGTGTTTTGAGGTTGCACATAATTAGTTTCAAACCCTATCATAACGTCCCATTTTATTACAAATGCAAAATGCCATACGCGCCTAAGAGGTTATATGCTTGTTTTCTGATTCAACTTTTGGTTTTGTGTAGTTGACAACCCCATAGATTATTATTCTTTACACTATGGAGAATCTCTAAGGGACTATATGTACATGTTCACCGTGCCTCGTAAGGACCCTGTGGAAAACTGGCCAACTTTCACCCCGAAGGTTATGAATATTATCGATCCGCTGAAAGAAAACAACAATCTTGGCCGAAGCGTTAATTCAGGTAAGTCATAACATTATTTTAGTAAAGCAGTTGCTGTATATAAACTTTTCGCTACAACGAATATGTGATCTTTCCATGCCATGTAACACATAAACTTAATAAATTTATGTCAAACCTAATATTCAAAAAGATTCAATCTTGAAATGTATATAAAATGATAATAAACAGAATGAAAGTAGGAACCTTTCTCCATATTTGTATATTGTTTTTATAATCTTGTTAAATTTGTACAAATCTATAAACCATAGAGATTGAAATTATTACAACTCATTTCTCCATATTTGTTTACTGTTTTTGACATTGTACATACATAAATGGTCATAAAACAGTATGTTTCTTGTAGGAACATTTCATCGTATAAGATTGGCATTAAGTCGTGGTGCTAGTGAGCTTGGAGAGATTCTAGAATTACCAAACGAGGGCATTGAAAGAGGGATCGAGGACTTCTTTCATCAAACATTGAGTATGAACGAATCTAATCACATTTTCAAGCCTCGGTTGACATTTGATAATTTGTCAACGAATTCCCCCCTTGAAGTAGATTATGAATATGAAAGCGAGCCCGAAAGTCTAAATTCTGATCTTGACACCAGTATCAATGCTGATGCAGGTGTGGATGGAAATGATCTCGCTGCTGTTAATTTGGTACCCGCTAACGAAGCAGCTGGTGAAAATGTGAACGCGAATAACGCTCCTGATACTGGAAACAACTCGGGTGCGTTTGATGAGAGTGATAAATTGAAACTGGTGGACCTCACAGGAGATTATAATAGCAATGTGAGGAAGTTGCTAATCAGTAAATGTTGTCGCGGTATTATGAATCAGTCTTCTTATATAGCTCCTGCGCCGCTAGCTGGTTATCAGTCGGAGATGTGGTTCCACCAGAACTCAGCATCACATGTTCAAGCATACCAAAATGGCTCGGTGATGATGCCCGCGCCAAATCTCTTGGCTCATGGAAATGAAGCATATTTCCCTCCTACGGTATGCTATAATATTATCTACGTTGGTTCAAAAATAAATGCGTTATTTCATGTCTAATTTGCTAATCTTGATGGTCTCGTAATAATTTCCTGTTAGGCCTCGCCCGTGAAAGCTAATGGAAAGGGTCTTATGCCGCCGTTCCCTAACCATCAGTTCATGAACCAAGCCCATGGTGGTAGTACTTATGAAATAGGCTCGCCTTCGGGTGTCAAATGTAATGTTCATGGTCCAGACCCACAGTCCCCACAAGGTCCAGACCCACAGCAGATTTCATCAAATGTTCAAGCACCAAATCTCACAAATCTCACACTTCAAGGAAGTGAAACATATATCCCTCCTATGGTATGCTATAATATTATTATCTATGTTAGTTAAAAAAACATATATGTTATTTCATGTCTTGTTTACTAATTTTGATGGTGTCATAATAATTTTTTTAGGCCACGCCCGCGATAGCAAGTAAAAATGGTCTCATGCCGCCATTCCTTAATCTTCAGCCGAACCAGGCCCAAGGAGGTAACACTTGTGAAAAAGGCTCCTCTTCGGGTGCTAAATGCAATGATAATGGTCCGGACCCACAGTCCCCACAAGGCATTGAACAGTCTAGTGCACCTAGCCCGCAGGTGCATAAGAGGAGGCTCGAGTTTGGGTCATTTGGTCCGGTTTCCCCGACCAGTCCTGAGCCCGTGAAGGTCTACTTTTTATGTGTTAGAAGATCAGAAAAGTAAGTTAAATTGCATGTTTTCAGGTTTCCTTTTAGTTCATTTTCCCTTGTGATGTATATGTTGCTCAAGATATGTTTTTGTGTCGTTTTGCGCGTTTTTAGGGTCGCGAGCGAGCCTATGCCGCTCAAGGATGAAAACGAGTTCCCTCCTTTATCGGGTTGAGCAAGGAAGTTGAGACGTAGCATGTGTGGAGACCGAGCTAGTTCTAAAACTTTGGTGCTTTGTTTTATGTCTTGATGTAAATATATAAAATTTATGTTTCAGGGAAAATAGGGGTAATATAAAAAACAAAAAAAAAGTAGAAAAACAGAAAAAAAATCAAAAAAAGGGAAAATGAGAAAAAACAAAAAAAGTAGAAAACCAGAAAAAAAAATGAAAAAATAGGAAAATTAAAAAAAGAAAAAGAAAAAAAAACAGCACTCTTTTTTATTTTTTTGAGGTCTGTTAAGTTTTTTCTAAATTTTCTTTAGACTTTCTGTTTGTTTTATAATATAGTGTAGGAAAAAAAACTTTGGAAAAGACCAAAAATATGAAGAAATTAAAAAAAAAACATTTATACATTGCTTTGTGCCCTTGTATGGCTGTATCTTGCTTCTTGCTTTGTTTTCCTACCTGCCTGATGCTTGCAACATCTTTTTGATGCCGAAAATCTGCTTCATGAAGTGTGATTCCATTCGGTTTTGTAGTTATTTATCTATCTATGATCTATATTTAGCTACAAGGGTTTGAGGAATGTGGTAAGCTATTTGTTTCTGTGATGCTATACTGAGAATTTTTTTAAAAAAATTAAGTTAATTTGAAAGTGTTAAATGATTTTTAGGTTCATTTTTGGTGTTGTGTATTTTTAGGTGTGTTGCTAGTTGAGGTAGCGAAATTAGCTAATGTGGCACACCTTTCCTGAGATAGCGAATACCGATGCTACTTCCAATAATTCCGATATCGACAACAATGAAGTTTGCTCATTATTGGTTCGATTCGTGACGTTACTAAAAGTAAAATAAAAATAAAACAATTTAATGCCAGAAAAGGTTTATAAATGTTATTACTTAAGTGTTTTTTAAAACAAAACAATTTAAACATTGATGACTAAAAGTAAACAAACCAAAGATTTTGATGGTCGAAAAGTAAACAAACAAAAACTTTACAGTAGAAGAAGAGTTACATACTTGCATTTAAATATAAGTTATAATAAGTGTTTTTTTAATGAGGTAGGTATGTGCTATTACCAAAAAATAATATTTTGTTAAAAATAGTCATTTTTGCCATCTCAATTAGCGGAAGTTAATTTTTTGTTTCACTTCCGCTATCTCAACTATCAGAAGTATCCATCTCGCGTCAACTCATCACAAAGTCAGAAGACTTGCAGGGGGAGGGTGTGCCACATCATGTTGTTTTGCTTTTTCAACTAGCCGAAATACCTAAAACATATGGCATCAAAAAATCAACTTAAAAACCACTTGACACTTCAAAATTAACCATTTTTAAAAAAAATCCCCCTATGCTGATGCAATATGTAAAGTGTAAACATCTATGCTCTTTGGTCACAATTATAAAGATTTATGTTCTGAATTATAAATTGTAAAAATACATAATATTGTCTACACGAGCGATAAAAAGTGTAATAGAGTGTTGGTCTGTATGCGTTTTAGGTGAATACTTTCTATAAAAGCTAAAATTTTATGGTATTTAGAATATTTTTGTATTTGTAACATTGAAAAGGTCTTTTACATGTTCATACACATAAACAGTTTGATAAAATCTGCATGCTTTCGTAAATCATAATCGCGTAAACCATAATTGTGTATTTGTTGTAGTGAAAACAATATATTTTTTGTATTAGTTGTCTCCTAACTATTTTTAGAGAATATGTGATAGAGGCGTACCAATTCGAGATGGTCAATCTCTCAAGATAATTAGCTTTTTGTAATAGGCAAACACCCACAAGATTAAGATAAGAACTAGAATCAAACTTGATTAATTTATTATCTACCTTCAATTAAAAGATAGTAGCCCTTTAAATAGGCTTATATGAATGGAAACGTATTTAAGATATCACGAGATCATGGGGTAAACATACAAATAGTGAAAATGACATTATCTCCTAAAATTGGATATGGTTTTCCAACTTCTTCAAACAACAAATTCGTAGTTACTTGCATGGTAACTACAAGATCTTGGCTGATCTGATAATGCATTTCAATTTGTGCTATAAAAATGACGTTTGTTTTAGGTATTTTAGTTTTACCAACTCAAATCTCACAAATCTAGTATTTATCAATTTATGTTGTTTTTGTTTTACTTTTTGCTAATAAATGAGTGTACAACTTAGGTAAATTACCACAAAACTTCTTTTAAAAGTATAACTTTCAGGTAACGACAGATCTAGAAAATAATTTACATCATTGTTAAAATATTTCCGATAATATAATTAGTGTCAAAGAACATGAATCAGATAGCAACAACAATACAAACTGATATATCAGCATATCCAAATCTTTACAAACTCTCACTAAAGAAGAACATCACACTGATGAACTACAACTAATATCTTGTTTACAAGAACTCGGGTCATCAATGTGATGAAACCCTAGAATAGTACAAAGAAGACGAATGCTAGAAAGCGTGAGATGTGAGAGACGTGAGAGTGAAGATTGAGATTTCAGAAGTAGAAGACTCTTTCGTATATATGGAAGAGTAAACCCTAAGACTCCCTCAATCTGAACACATAGCCGAACACCAAAGCCCACATCACTAGCCCAGGAAAGCCCAATCGCCTCAGGAGAAGTCCAGCAAGCCCAGCAGAGAAAAACACACTAAAGAAAAATAAACAAAAAATAATAAGGTGCAGAACTGAACATATAAAAGAGACATAATAAGAAGAGCAAAGAAGAGCTACACCTTTTCCTTTTTACAATTAGATCATATCATAACAAACTCGAATACAATATGTTCATCAATGGTGCAGTTAGTGTCATGCTATTCCTTGTTGCTTTCAATTGTCGTTTAAAGCTATAAAACTTCACCCTTAACGACGCTAATGATTTGTCTCACCATTTTCATTATTATGATCACCACCCTCTGGTCTCCGCCTCTTTGATACGGTGGCTGACATTTTCGTAATGTTGATGTTTAGCATGATGTGGTGGGCGAACTAGTCATGGTGGCTGCGAGTTAGAGTGTGGTGGTGAGGGGTAGAACACTGGAAACGTCCATCGTTATTTAGTGAGATTGTCAATGATATTATGCGAGATTTAGGGATCCTAGTCTAGGTATCTCGACTCAACTGATTATTAAACCGGGCCCGTTTGTTCCCATATCCTTGGCGGGCTAGCTCCCAGTTAGTTGTTGGTTGTCGAGTTGATATGTATTTGTGCATGGGTCAAGGATCCTGTATAGCTTAGAGGCGTTAGTCGTATCTGGTTAATAAGTTTACCGGTACAAATATATTTTTATTCATAGTAAAGACATTAACCCTAATATTGATACACTTAAAATCCTATAGCTAGAACACAATCTGTTTAAATTATTTATCTAAATGAGTTAAATGGGTTGATGGGTTACAAGTTGTATACATGTTTAACAGATTGGTACAATGAATTGTTGAAATCAAACCCGATCCCTATGTGTTTGACTCAAAGAAATTAATTTTATCCTATACACAATCCCTATTTATTTGTCTCAAAGATATTACCTTAACCCATACACAATTACTATCACATAACCAAACGATGTGCGTTTAGCCTAGTTATTTAAACGAGTCTAGCCGATTGACGAGTTGTATACAAGTTTAATGGTTAGGCAGGTTTAATCAATGAACTTAGTCCTATATATTTAGTGTCAAATATATAAATTTTTATCTCGACAATCATAAAATAGTGTAACCCGCATGGTTTTTTAAGCCCTTATTTAAATAAGTCAAACAGGTTGTCGACTTAGCCGGTTGTAATCAAGTTGTGATGACGTTGAATGGGTTAGAGGGTTGTAAGAAATTAGTTAAATGATTGTAAACAGTTTGGTGAGTCGCATTGTTAAATTAAACTATCGACTACAATCTATTTGGTTAAATTGGTTAAACAATGTTAAATTAAACACGCCTTATTCAATTAAATATGTTATAGGTCAAACGAGTAAACTCTGTTTATTAAATGAATTAGGTTTGACAACCCAAAAACAAACTATTTTATTGTCATGTTATGTGATGTTTGATAGTATCTGAAGTTTGTGGACCCTAATAGCCAAACCTTGGTTAACGGAAAACAAATACTCACATTTGGGTGTACTATGTAAATTTTTTTTTTCGAAGGACAAAATTTGATCACTGACGGGTAATTGACGTACCTGATTATCTTCATTACTCGAGTATGTAACTCAAGATCATCCTCAGAAGAAAACACATCATAGGTGAGAAAAACCTACTAACCCAACTAGAAAACACTTTGTTACATGTGAGATTTGAACTCAAAAACTCTGCTTATCTTAATAAAATTTTAGGACGTTATCTTAACAACTTGGGTTAAGAAGCATTGGTGGGTAACTATGTAACTAAATATGGAGATATATAAGAAGTGATTGAAAACTACATAATATCCTAGATTTGAACTCATATGTTGTGCACAAGTCAACTTATAAACAAATTTTGGTTTCTATAAAAGATTTAGCAATCCAGATATAAAACTGACTTTTCTAATGGAAAAGATAATAAATTGCAGATATAATCCAAAATAAAAGGATAAATTTTAACCAAATTTATACAAAAGGTGGAAAATTACATGTTTTTGGAATTTAGTTTTAGGAACGAGGAAAAAATTATATAAAGTATAGTTATTAACTAAGAGTAAAAAATTAGAAATTAATATATATGTTAACTTAAGCAGTTTTGGACCGGGTATTATAAAAACCATCATCGACGTGACACATGAATCATTTTCTATACTAAATCTTATCTAACCTTAAAACTTGAAAACATATACGAGTGTTAACATCAAATGCCATTTAGAAGAAAAAACTAAAAAACCAAACAAAAAATAGTTCTTCATACCAGTTCCCAGCTAAATATAAAATCATGTCATTAGTTTGAGTCAAAACATATACGAGATCGCATGCAAATTTGTCATATTCGCTAACGAATAATAACTCATACAAACAGAGAATGTTTGGCATCTAACGAGAACTTTGGACGCTATCATTAACGTATATATGTCCTATAGACTAAAGAGCTTGTAGTTTAGCCCTTCAAAAAATATAAAATATAAAATATTTATCTTCATATGATTGAGGGTGAGTTTAAATATTTTGGTGAATAAATATATAATTTTAATAGCAGAGTTAAATTACGTGGGAGTTAGTCAATGTATAAAAAATAGAAACGTTATTACAGCATGCGGTTCATGTGACTAATATTTCAAACTCAATCATACAACGATTTTTAGGATCATTTTTATTTTAATATGTTTATTGTGTTAGCAGAAGAGGGGTCTGCTCGTTAAATTTAAATATTAAACTATAAGTAGATATAAACTTATGAAAGTTTCAAGAAGCACCAGTGGTCTAGTGGTAGAATAGTACCCTGCCACGGTACAGACCCGGGTTCGATTCCCGGCTGGTGCACCTATTTTTTAAATTTAAAATTGTTTTCTTTTTGTTGTTATTTTTAACTTTTGCACTTTTATCTCTGATTTTATTTTTAGTTTTAGTTTTATAGTTTTGTACTTGTAGCGTAGCTACTGAAGTTCCGAAAAATTTGACTTATTCGTCCCTAAGAATTTTAAGCATGTTATATTTTTTTATTCTGTTAGATTATATTTAATTTACATATTTTGTCAATGTGGATATATTGAATAATATGTAAAGTTAAAGGGAAAATGAGACATGATCTTAAAAGTCTGATTATCACCATGCTTATGTATGATAATTATACCTTTTTTATTCCTTTTTTTATTTACAATCATTTTATCAGTTAGTAGTAGTGCAACGTAACAATCAATTTAGTTACAGTTGATTAACAATATTAGCTTCAATTAAAAGTAATTTGATATAACTTATTTGATCCACGAATGGCTTGGGTCGTCTAAAAATTTGTTGTTTTGTTAACATTTTTCTTTGTTTAGTGATCATTTGTTTAGTTAATTACATCTAAGATAATTTGTTAATTTTTCTTTGATTAGTGATCATAGATGTAATTAGCTTTTTGAGTTATTTTTTAAGATTTGATGAACATTTTGATCTTTTCTATACCTATAAACTTTTCCATGTAAATTTATTAAATTAGGCTCTTACACTGTTTTGTTATATTCTTCAATTCTTTGTAAAAACAAAGAACTTTGTTTAAATAATCTCAATGCATAATAAATATTTATCAAGACAACACTCTAACGAGAAAAGACTGAATGCGTAAAAAGATGATAGGAGGACCTCAAAAGCACAAAGCATTAATTGTTAGAAGACATGACTTCAACCATCTCACCGCTAGGGAGAGACAATAAGACTTGAGAGAGACTCCAACGAAACACAAAACTTATGATAATTAGACAAGACTGGTTTTACTCACATATCTTCCTTCATGGCCTACATTTTCATATAGAAGATTACGGGTAGATATAGCTTAATATCATCATTGTCAAGTGACACAGATAAAAAATCATTTTATGTAATCTTAATAAAAACAATTCTCTTAAACTAATTCTTTCTATTTGTGATTTCTTATAGTTAATCGACAACTTATCATTTCTCTTAATCAAATTACCCATCGGGTTGCCTCCCCATGTTACTAACAAAAAGCCCACTAGAATTCCTTTGGATGGTGAGATGTTATCTTTGAACTAGTAATTCCATCGGACTTAGAGATTATAATTTGAATCTTCTTTAATGTAGGATGTTTAGGCAGTTTAAAAATGTCAAAAAAAAAAACAAATGAATAGAGTCTAAATGTTCATTAATTTATGTTTACAATGCTTAAAATGATGATTAATCTATGTCATAGTAAGTTGATGATGGTAATTAATCTGGTAACCGATTAGTCACTTAAAGATGATGAACCTCTAGTTTCATCATTCGAAATATACAAACGGAAGAAATCATAGTTCAAAGGTTGAAAATAGAATTCAACGATCAAAATCTCCGTCACATACATTAAAGTTTATATAGATGATGGTTAAATACATTTATTTGAATATGAAAAGGTAATAAAGTTGCAACATTAAGGACGGTTTTAAGTTCTATCAAGAGTGACCAATCTCATAGTTTATTCTTTTATAACTATAAAATCTATAATATAAGTTACTCTTAGGAAAAGAAACTGTGTGTGTAAACGTTTTATAATGCCTTAAAAATGTCAATAAGGTTAAAGCATATATGAGCATATCACTATGAGACAATTTGCCTATTTTCTTTCAATTCATATTTACTTTTTAATGTGTTGGTTTATCGGTTTAGTTTTTTTTATTCTTTTTAACGGGAATGCACATCCAAGCTGGTTGACAATTTAGTTTTTTTTAATTCTTTTTAACGGGGATGTACATCTAAGAAAACTGTTTATTTTTTAACATGTGCAGAATGTTAAAATATTTTATGATTAAAATAAATTTATTTTTTAAACTTTAAAAAGTACTTCAACATTAAAATTTAAATAAAAGTCATACAATACTGAAATAATATTTATAAAACCATAAAAATACATTTTATTTATATCACTTATTTCACATTTTGCATTAACTGCTCAGCAATTTTATTTCGTAACTGAGTCATATATTTCCAATCTAAACAAGTATTCATGTCACAATTCTAATGACGAAAATCAATATTCGAACCTAAACATAAACAAGTTTTCAAGTCACAAATCAACCGACCAAAATCAATATTTAAACCTAAACATAAACAAGCTTTCAAGTCAAAAGTCAATTGACTAAAATCAAAAATCAAACCTAAACATAAACAAGCTTTCAAGTCACATATCAATTGACTAAAATAAAAAATTAACTCTAAACATAAACAAGTTTTCAAGAAAAAAATAAGAAAGAACTTGATGGAGAGAGCCAGCAGATGGTGGTGAAGGCAACAGTAGTTGCGCTGTAAGAGGAGGCTGAGAGGGGATGAGGGAGGAGGCGACTGCGAGGGGAGGAGGGAGGCGGCAACGAGGGAGGAGGTGAAGGTCAGGTGGCGGTGGCGTGGGAAGAGGCTGTCACACCTCAACCTTGACGTCTGAAACGTCGAGATGTGAGAGTTAAGATCATTCACAGCCACATAACGTTATTATTAAATCCAAATATATTATTCATAAGTTTCAAATATAACATTACAAACATAAGTCTCAAATAAAGAAATTAACAAGCATAATAAGAAATATAACAAGCTCATTCATTTATTTAACTAGGTCCATTCTTAGATGTGAACAAGCTTCAAAAATGGCGATCAAACTTGAGTATTTCCTGAAAATGTTAAAAATAAAAGGTCAACATAATGTTGATGAGATTTCCATAGTTTATATACACAAGAATATAAAAGATGGCAATTCATGTTGTAAGTTAGAGAACAAAGTAACTAGGGATGTAAGACAGAATGCACAATCAACCATTGACAGATTTTTACAAGTCTCAAACGTTTACAAGTATATACGATTAGCTAAGTGTACTTGGATCAACCAAGCAGGCTTGTCAGGCCCATAGATCTATGACGTCGCCAGGCTAGCAATAGTTAATGATTGTACATATAATCGTCAATACATGGTAATTACTAAGATCAACTAACCACAACATACAAGTGTATTGCCATAAGTTTACAAGAATCAAACGTTTTACAAGTGCAATGGTTATAATGTAACATGTTTCACCCCAAAGTGTAAGAATATGAAAAAGAGGTATAGAAATACTCACTTGATCAAATAAGTATATAATTGGCGATTAATAAGAAATATAATAAGCAATGTTCCAACGTAGATCTTCACAAGGTACCTAAGTATACATATATTTTCAAGGTTTAAGTTTAATGATATTAAGTTTACCGATTAACAAGGACTAGGGTTTTAGGTGAATTTGGACATTATTATATGTACTTTTAAAAAAATATATTCTTTATAGGTGTAAATATAAAGCAGGTGGAATTGGATCGTTCATAACTATTAAAGTTTAAATATAATATTTGAGTAATTATTTGAAAAAAGCATGAGTTAAACAATATTATGTAAAAAGAAACATTTAGACCAACCACAATTTATAAATTGTTATTTAAAATCTATTTTATAAGAAATTGTTTCAAAACGCTCTTTGTTTAAAATGTTAAAAAAATATTTGTTTAATTAAACTTAAAAAGAAAATTATAGAAAATATTTGGTGGTGTTTATATTTTTTAGAAACATTTCTGAAATTTATTTAAGGCTAAAAGCCTTTAAAAAATAAATGAGGTTGCCCGGGTTCGAACCCGGGACCTCATGTAGGGGAGGAGAGTGACTTAACCAATAGACCAGGGCCGCAGCCGCGGTTATTGTTGGTTTCGATTTGTTATAAACCCAATTCAAAAGGTTTCCCCATTCTCAAGAACCCTAGATTCGATTTATCCCAAATTAAACCATTAAACGATGTTGTTAATCGAATTAACCATGGGGCTTTTTGTGATACTCATCCAAAACTCACTCGATTTCGATTTCTGTGTGCCAATGCAGTAGACCAGTGATTGAACACTTCTCATCATGTAACGCAATTTTCGGGACGAAAATTCTTTCAACATGGGGATAATGTGACATCCGGTAAATTTCCGTTATCCAACTCCGTTAGTTCCGTTAAGTCTTGCATACACG